>KQ986398.1:80636-108206 GCA_001598015.1 Dorcoceras hygrometricum
TGACCTGGTGATTTATCGAACTACCCTCGTTCGGACTTTCCAAGTGGTTACCATTTGTCGAGTGGATAAGTCCGAGGTCTTGGTTGTACTGATTAGTCCTCACGACTCGAAACGTCATTGAGACTCTACATGATAGGCGTCTAACTTGATGTTCTGAGCATGCAGATAGATAGTGACCTGGTGATTTATCGAACTACCCTCGTTCGGACTTTCCAAGTGGTTACCATTTGTCGAGTGGATAAGTCCGAGGTCTTGGTTGTACTGATTAGTCCTCACGACTCGAAACGTCATTGAGACTCTACATGATAGGCGTCTAACTTTGACTCATTTTCCGACTCACTTGGGGTCATTAGGCGGCGGGATTGGGTGAGATCCCGATGCATGTAGGAGTCGATGCATCGTTGTCGAGGATTCACCGCTCGCAGACATGCGTGGATATCCTATGCTATCTGAGGGGATAATAGTGTATAAATCTCTGGCCAGAGTACTAGAAGTGCTTTAGGTAAATGGGTTTACCTAGTTACACTCGCGATGTCACTATTCGATCTCCAAGATGTATGCATAGCTATCGGATCTTTAACGACTCTTGATTTACCAATGGTCGTTGATCTGATCGGGATATATGGATTGAAAGGACCGTACTGTACGCTAACCACGACCAACTGGTTCTTGCAGACACTATCAGTGATACCTATGGGATCATGGGGTGATGTTGCTAGACGCTCTTACCATGATCCGATGGGCAAGTCCGGAATTGTGATTCCGGAGCCACAACGGTTGTGGGCCCACGTCTAGCTGTATCCCTGAACCATTGAGGGTCACACAAGTACTGGATTCGAGATTCCCGCACGGAAACCGAGCTCAATGTGTTGAGCATAGGAAGAGGATTTTAGGGAGTGCGACTTCCTAAAAGTCAACAGGGGTCAAATCGTGATTTCCCGCTGTTGAGGGGCAAAACGGTCATTTTGGACTGGATATCTGAAAAATTGTTTTTCACATCATAATATTCAGTTTTGGAAACTGAGTCGATCTGTCCGATCTGATCGACGATCGGAGTTATGATGAAGCCGTGGTGATTTAAATGAACCGAATGTTCATATATGACTTGGGCCCGACCCAAGTCCAATGGGCCGGTTCAAGCCCACCTACCAACCTAATTAATAAAGGTGATTAGGGCTTGATTATTCACAACACTCATATCTTAACCCTAGCCTCTATAGCTAAAAACCTCAGCCCCCTCCTCTCTCTAATATCGCCGCCGCCGCCGCGTCGCCGCCCCTCGTCGGAATTTGTCCCGGCCTATTTTCGAGGAGTTTCCGTCCGTGCTGATCTCATCAGGCCTTCTAGTGCAGGCTGACGAAGGAGTCTCCCTTTCGGTCGTGGACCTGATTGACGAATCTACAGCCGCCTACCGTGAAGAGCCGATCTTCTTGTAATTCCGGTTGGAGACAGGCGCAAGTCGCCAGTAAGGTAACACCACGAGAAACACCCTATGAATGGTGCATATTGTGTTCAATACAAAATTGTATTGAACGTTTCCCAGCCTAATTTTGTTCTTCCGCTGCCTCGCCGGGAGACGGGATCCGGATCCACCACGGTTCCCCAACAAGAAGGGCAGATGAAAGATGAGCAGCTTCAGAAGTGGGTTAAACAAGATAGAGAGAGACGTAGAAATCTCTATTTCTCAGAAGGAGGAGTAGTGAGATTTCATGGCCGGATGGGGGTGCCCCAAGTAGACACCCTGATATCAGATCTGATGGCAGAAGCCCACACAACCCC
The DNA here is from genome assembly GCA_001598015.1 of Dorcoceras hygrometricum. Classification (NCBI taxonomy): domain Eukaryota; kingdom Viridiplantae; phylum Streptophyta; class Magnoliopsida; order Lamiales; family Gesneriaceae; genus Dorcoceras; species Dorcoceras hygrometricum. The sequence goes on from KQ986398.1 coordinate 82,416, forward strand.
ATACTATGTATAAGGATCTCCAGGAGTTATATTGGTGGCCAGGAATGAAACGATACATTTCCAGATTTGTCTCAGAATTTTTAACGTGCCAATTGGTGAAAGCTGAACACCAAAAACCAACGGGAATGTTGAAGCCCCTGCCTATCCAGAATGGAAATGGGAGTGTATAGCTATGGATTTTGTGGCTGGTCTACCCAGAACCATTCAAGGATACAATTTTATTTTGGTTATAGTAGACAGACTCACTAAGTCAGCTCACTTCTTACCAATTAAGACAACGTATGATGTGAGCAGATACGCAGAGCTGTATGTGAAAGAGATAGTGAGGCTGTATGGTGTTCCAGTTTCGATTGTATCTGATAGAGATCCGAAGTTTACGTCAGCTTTCTGGAAGAGTTTGCATAGATCATTGGGTACTAAGCTGAGCTTTTGTACAGCTTTCACCCTCAGACCGATGGTCAATCAGAAAGGGTGATTTAGATTTTAGAAGATCTACTCAGAGCTTGTATTGTGGATTTTTCAGAGAGCTGGGATTTAAAGCTACCGTTGGTAGAATTTGCGTATAATAACAGTTTCCAGGCTTTATACAGATGGCCCCATACGAAGCTCTCTATGGTCGCAAATGTAGAACATCTCTTCACTGGGATGAGGTAGGTGAGCGAGCTGGTTTAGGACCAGACGTGGTAGAGCAAACAGCTGAGGCTGTTAGGAAGATTAGAGAACGGATAAGAGCAGCTCAGAGCAGACAGAAGATTTATGTTGACAATAGACGACGAGAGCTGAGCTTTGAAGTTGGTGATCACGTATTTTTTAAAGTAGCTCCTATGAAAGGAGTGATGCGTTTTGGGAAGAAAGGAAAGCTGAGTCCAAGATACATTAGGCCTTATGAGATTTTTGACAGAGTAGGAACGGTGGCTTATCGTTTAGCATTGCCCCCACATCTATCTTCAGTGCATAGTGTATTCCATGTGTTAGCTCTGAGGAAGTATATTCCCAACCCGTCGAACGTACTGAGCCATGAGCCAATTCAATTATCACCAGATCTGAGTTACGAAGAGAGACCCAAGGATTCTTTTTCGAGAGATTAGGAAGTTGAGGAACAGTAGTATTCCTATGGTTAAGGTGCAATGATCTAACCAAACAGAACGGGAAGCTACGTGGGAAACCGAAGCTATTATGCATGGTCTTTACCCAGATCTATTTGGTAAGTAAATTTCGAGGACGAAATTTCATTGAGGGTAAAGTTATAGCATCCTGAAATCCATAGAACCACATTTATGAACCCTTTTCTTTTTAAGGGCCATGTTGATATTTCCATGTTCAGATTTCAGTTTAAGTTCATGTTATTATTTAAAAAGCTGATTTCTTTTCATCCAGATTTGAGACACGGAGCAGAAGTTTCCGGACAGATTTCGGCCCAAGCACAAACTCGAGCTGATTTCAGATTTCGTAAATAAAATGTTTCTTATGGAGAAATTGGTCTCCTTTCAAAGAAAAAAATCTTTTAGGCAGATTTACAATTTATATAGTGGTAGGGAGTTTTTAGCAAATCTTTTATTAAAAAGGACAACGAGTTGATATGACAGCCATGCCTACTCAAGTATTTTTACCTGCTACCAATCATGCTCCCGTATGAGATTACTTGCATGAGTTGGAAGCTCATTTTACTTTCCAAAGAAATTTCTTTTGTTCTCTCAAAACTATCTGGAGCTCGTCGCGGGTGCTTGAGGAGATCTTCTGCAGGACACTGACTGTTCTTTGTGTTCCCAGTTTAAGGCAAGTAAAAGCTGATTATTTGCTACACCGTTAAATCATATATTGTTTTTCCTCAGTTCTGTGTTTGCTTGACGGCTTTATGTCTAAGATATAGCTATGTTTTATGTTCATGCATGGTTATGAAAATGAAAGATCGGGTTCACAGTATTGTTTTCTGTTTTAAAACTCTCCAGCATGTTTTCACGCAGATGTCGATGATGTTTTTAAAACATTGAGCAGTACAGATTCTAGTTTATTGTACGATTATGAAGTTCTTCTTTATGGTGAATGGCGGTGTCTGGACTTGACTCCAAGTAATCGGTGATGCTGGTTGAATCGGGATTTTGTTCTGGTTTGATAGGCGGAACTGGTATCCTTGGATGTTGCTCGTGATGCTGCAGCACTAGTTCAATATCCAAATCTGTTTTTCTACGCTAGAGACATGATTCTATAGTCAAATCTGAATTGCCATGTCAAATCTATTTCTCTCTTAAACACTATTTCTACAGTCGTATCTGTTTTTCTCGCTAGCGATACCAACCCTGAGGTCAAATGTGTTTCACGCTAGCACTACTATTTCCGATAGCCAAATCTGCTTTGATGCTAGCGACACCATAGTCGAGTCTACTTCACGCTAACGATGTTGTTCATTGATCACATCTGTTTTAGAGTTAGCGAAACCACTCTTATAGTCAAATCTGTTTCCATTACTAAGATCTGATTTGTACCCGAGTACTGTTTTGTTAGTGAATATGCTTTCACCCCAATAATAAGTTCCCAGTAGTCAAATCTGTTGCTCAGTGAAGTTTTAAACAGAAATGAGATTTTAAAGAAGTGAATCCCGATAAATGTTGATCTGATTTCGATCAAACGTTTGCTTAAAGGAAGAAATGTTTAGTTTTGAAGGATTTATGGCATAGATAACACATGGAAGGGTGAGCAGCTGTCGAGAGTGTCAGTTGCCCCTTCATATTGGGCTTCATGCCATATAGAAACTGAATTCAGAAGTAGCTTGATCAAGCGCCAATGGACCTAAGGAGAGCTTCTAAGCCATAAGTCAACGAAAAATATAGATGAGATCTGAGTCTTTTTCCCAAATCTTATTTTACGAAAGAAGTTTATGTTTAATGCCTTCCTTTATACCATGTTATTTTATGATACGATGTGTCTGCCTGCATTAAGTGATTTTGTTAATCTCAGATTTTACTTGCTGAGCCCCTAGGCTCACTAGCTTTTATGGTGCAGGTGAGGCAGATCTGGGGCAGACGGGTGGCGGGAGCTGATCCAGCTATGGTGATTGTGTTTATCGAAGGCCGGCGTTTTCGTGTCCATAGTTACTAGTATTGTTGTTTTTGATCTTTTGTCAAATCTGTATTAAGATCCATTACAACAATGGAGAATTCATATAGAATTCCAGTAGTTGTAATATCGCACTTTGCAAACTTTATCAAATATGTTATCCAGATCTGTTTCCGCTATTTATTATTTGGCGCCAATTGTGTTGTATTTCGATTTTTTTTATGTTGTAAGAAATACAGCTTACAATAATTATCATTCAGCCCTTCTTTTTCTTTTGTTATTTCGATTCAACTCAAATCTGTTGACCCCTAGGCGTGGGCGTCACATAACAGTTCTCCAGTACCCACGACCTGCATGATCTGGATCACGTCTCACGTCATGTTACAACCGATTTGTCTCATTCTTTTAATCATATTGAGCTTTATGGGCTCCTCTTTCTACTATACGTTTGCATTCCTTTTCTGGGTTATGGGTTTTTTGGGCTATGTTTACATTTTTGGTACAACACAAACATTAGCATTTAATTAACGGGGAAAAGCCTGGACTCATCCCTATTGTTTAGGACTATTCCCAAATTGATCCCTCTTCTTTCTCATCAGCCAAATTGATCCCTCAATTTTTAGATTATATCCCAATTTCATCCCTGTCGTTTATTCAACGTTATTAACAGAAATTGTCAAATGAGTTGCACATGACCACTTCTTTCCTAAAACCATATTCCAGAACCGCAGAGACAAATTTTCCTTTCTCTCCTCCCATACTCACCAACATTTGAATCCATGGAGGCTAAAATCCATCGAGATAATCAAAGATTTTAACACTATGTACACTTTTCCTGGAGGATTACGTCCAACAAACTAGGTTCGTGATTTTCTTTTCCTCTCTCGTTTTTTCAACTTTTTTCATTGCTCATAAATATCTCATGTATTGCTCTCTTGCTCAAATTCATTTTTGATTATGTATTGTATGTATAAATTTCTGTAAAATTTTTATCTTGTGTTTCCTTTCTAATTTTCTCCATCATTTCTCATTACTGTGAAAATAGTTGTTGGATTTACCTTAATTGAAAATTGGTGGTAATGGCTATGCGAAGTAAACATTATTTGGAGTTCACCCCGCATTATGGTAATATTTATATTTCAAACTTTGTCCTTGTTACTTATTGTCAGTTAAGATAAAAATTTTGGATAAATATATTTCAATTCCATTTTATACAGGTTTTATTGGAAAATATACTTGTTTTACAATAAAATTGTACTATAATGGTACAATGGAAACTATTGGCAAGAAGAAAATATATAGAGGTGGGAGTGTTGAATTTATTGATCATGTCGATATGGATATGATAAGCTTGATAGAACTTTGGGGGTATGCTAAGGAGGTAGGATATACTGGGAAAGAAAAATTCAGATTCTGGCACAAAATTGGAAAAACTTTAAATGATGGTAGATATTTGGAAAGTGATGAGATTGTACTTGACAGTAGGAATCATATCCCTAGAAATTTTGAAGTAGAAATTTATATGGAACATGTTGATGTCATTACAATTAATCAGACAAATGATTCTAATGGTTTAGAGAAAGCAAAAGAACCTGAAGTAGTCATAAGTGGTAGCCAAAGTGAAGATGGAACGGGTTCAAAAAATGATGAAGATTCTGATGGATTTTATGAGAGTGAGTTTGAGTTTGAGGAAGATGATAAATTATTTGACAATTTTGTTGATGCGAGCATTCAAAATTATGAAAAGGAAAAACTAGGAACCCATGGAGATATTTCTAACGAGTTACTGCCAATAATGCAACAAGTTTATGAGAGTGAGTTTGAGTTTGAGGAAGATGATAAATTATTTGACAATTTTGTTGATGCGAGCATTCAAAATTATGAAAAGGAAAAACTAGGAACCCATGGAGATATTTCTAACGAGTTACTGCCAATAATGCAACAAGGGGATGATGATTGTGCAAATAGCGATTGTATGGGAAGTGTTAGTGATTCAGAAGCTGATGATTCAAAAATATTTCCAACTTATGATCCGAAGGTAAATTCAAAAAAATCCCGATTTAAAGCTTGGTATGATATTTAGTTCAAAAAAAGAGGCAAAGTTTGTGATAGAAAGCCACTGTATAAGACGAGGGATGCTGATAAGGTTTGTGAAGAATGACAAAAAAAGACTTCGAGTTCAGTGCAGAAATGAAGGTTGTGGATGGACTATCCTTGTGTCGACAATGAATAAAGATTCTTGTTGGCAAATAAAGACCTTTCAATCAGAGCACAACAATTGTTATTGGAATTATACAAATAAAAACATTAACTCAAGCTGGTTGGGCAAAACCTTTACGAAAAAATTCATATCAAATCCTAAGTTGGGGACCAGCGAATTCAGGAAAGAGATATTTGATACTTTGAAGGCAAGTATTACAAAAAAACAAGCTTATCTTGCTAAGAGAAAAGCACTTAAGATAGTTGAAGGTAGTATAGAAGAACAATTTAGCAGGATAAGAAATTATTGTGCTGAATTGAAGGGGTCTGATGATAGTGCTTCAGTAATTCTAAAGTTGACAGATGATGATAATGGACCAAGATTTCAAAGACTTTATGTCTGTTTTTCTGCCTGCAAAGAAGGTTTCAAGGAGGCATGTAGGCCAGTGGTAGGTGTAGATGGTTGTTTTCTGAAGAACAAAAATGGGGGGCAATTGTTATCAGAAGTTGGGCTTGATCCAAACAATAACATATTCCCTATTGCTTATGCCATGGTTGAAAGGGAGACGAAAGATAGTTGGATATGGTTTCTGCAACTGTTGGATAACGATATTGGTTTTGACGATCAGTATGCTTGGACGTTCATGTCTGACAAACAAAAAGGCTTGATTCCTGCCTTTGAGAATTTGGAAACAAATGCTCAGAATAGATTCTGCGTTAGGCATCTTTATAGCAACATGAAACACGATGGCTTTAGAGGTGTGACTGTTAAGAATGCTCTTTGGGCTGCTGCGAGAGAAACAAGAGTTGAGTTGTTTAAAAAGCGGATGGAAGAGATGAAGAAAGTTGATGAAAATGCCTATCAGTGGTTAGCGAAAAAGCCTGAACACCATTGGTCTAGGTCACATTTCATCACCGTTCCCAAATGTGACATAATTCTCAACAATATGTGAGAATGTTTCAACAGCTTCATAGTGGAAGCACGAGAAAAACCAATAATTCCAATGTTTGAAGCAATAAAAAATTTGTTGATGCTTAGATTTCAAATGAATAGGGCAAAGACATAGAAATGGAATGGTGTAATTTGTCCTAAAATTAAAGGTATTGTCAAAAAAATTATTTGCAAGCAACTGGATATAGTCCATTGATGTCTGATGAGACACACTATCAGATCTCGGGGCCAAACCAGCAGCACTATGTGGATCTATCTAGGATGACTTGCGGCTGCAGAAAATGGGATTTGACAGGAATCCCTTGCTCGCATGCTATCTGTGCTATTTGGTGCAAGAGAGAAGATCCAGAAGCTTATGTGCATCATTACTATAGTGTTGAGGCGTACAAACGATGTTATTCAAGATCAATCATGCCCACTGCTGGACCAGATTTGTGGCCTGAGTGTTCTTTAGCCCCTCCGTTGCCACCATTGTTTTAAGGAAAAATGGGTAGACCAGCAAAGTTGAGAAGGCGTGATCCAGATGAATTACCAGCGTCAAATCAAACGAAGCTCAGAGGTTCCAAACGAAACAACAAATGTAGGAGCTGTGGTGACATTGGTCATAACCAGAGAAGTTGCAAGAGACCAAAATCTAGTAATATAGATGCAACATCACACTAAATGAAGGGATACAACATGAATCAACACCTCAATAATTGAATGGGATTGAGATAAGTGAAGCTACACAAGTGCAGTAGCACAATGCAAGAAGCAAATGAAAGAATTGTTCCCATTAAGAAGGCAGCACGTAATGAATTGGTATCAACAAAGAGAAAAACTACAGGTCATCAAATTTTATACATATTAGACAATAATAAAATTGTATGACTTTATGTAATAATAATGCATTTTTTATTTTTCATGATTGTTTATAGGTTAGAAGAAAAAGTACAGTTGGGCTGAAAAAAAGAAAACTCTGACACAACATCATTGATCCATGTAAGTGAAATAAAATTGCTGTGATTTTTTTTTCATTGGATTAATTTTAATTTGATTTTGAAATTTTATATTTCAGACGAATCAAATATTCAACAAACCAAATAATGTAATTGTCAAATGCCAGAAAAACTTTGTGACGGTATCTGAGCTACGAGCTTCATTAACCGACCAAGGAAAAATAGCGCAAGGAAATTTATCAAGGCCTCGATCATGCGACAATGTTTTAAAGGAAAAGAGTGTCTCTTCGTCAACAAAATCATCTACTAACAAGAAGTGATAATATAGTTGTGATATGTCGGATTTATTATTGTCATTTTTGTACTTTATGAAACGTGATGATATTGGATTATTTGGGTTACTAAGGACAACTTTTTGTCGGTAAATATTAGATGTTGATTTTGTTTATCATTGTTATTTTGGTGATTTTAGGTGGAACATATATCTTTTTATAACTTTTTTGTTGGTGGACATTACATTATGTTATGAAAATTGTCATTCGATAATTTCATATAGGCGTGGTGATGGAATATTGGATCCAATTAAGCTTAGCATTTTCTAATCACATTATATACTCCCTAATTTATTTTTTAAAAACTTAATTTTTACAAAATATTTTGAAAATATGAAAATCAGAATTTGACTCGAAAAACAAACAGCGAGGACTAAAGTGAGACATGTTTTAAAAGTTAAGGGACGAATTTAGGTCCCAGAAAAGAAGAGGGACCAAATTGGGAACAAACCCAAACTAGAGGGACGAAATCGGATTTTTTTCCGAAATAATTTCTGTTAATAATAACGTTGAACAAACGGCGGAGATGAAATTGGGATATTATTAAAAGTTGAGGGACCAATTTGGCTGATGAGAAAGAAGAGGGACCAATTTGGGAGTAGTCCTAAACAATAGGGACGAATCCAGGCTTTTCCCCTTTTTAATTAACAGCAAACTTGTTGCAACTCTGCCTTGCTTCCCTATAAGAAAACATAATCTAAAAAAAAACTTGTTTCAATACAAAATTCAGAAATTATTTATTACCTCCATGGCTTCATTTACCTTTTTATGTATGTTTGGATCCTAATACAAAGTGTATGTTTGACTACATCATTTCAACATAATATTATTTGTAAATTACCGAAAGTTTGTGTTTTTATATAGATAAATTTGGCTTCATTTGGACATGTTTTTTAAAACATTTTTAGTGTTTTTTAAAGTTAAAAAAACTTAAAATATGTGTTTGGATAAGATTTTATAAAATATTTCTGAAAAATATTTTAAAAAAACTATTTTTAGAAGTATACTTTTTGAAGAACAAGTGAAAGATGTTTTATAATGTTTTTAGAATACAAAAGGTAGGTAAAATTTATACGAATGATCAATTAAATTTTTTTATTAGATTTTTTGAATGCTATTTAATACTATTTTTTAATTATAAATCATTTTTCTACAATAATTATCTAAACGTTTTTTTAATTTAAAAATATTTTTATAAAAATGGTTAGTCCAAACGCATGCACTTTTAAAAAAACTTCAAAAACATTTTGATGGATTTTTTAAAAAACAATCATGCTTACATTTAAAAAAACTTTCAAATTATTTTACAAGCTAAAAACATATTTGTAAAAATATTTTTAAAAACTTGCCCAAACGAAACCTTTGAATCTAAGTTTCCCATTATTTTCAATATTCTATAAAAATTTTTCTGCAAGACTACTTATATGACACTACAAGTGATATCATATTATACAAATATACATTATGTATTATGTGGAAAATAACTAAAATATAGTGTAAGACTAAATTTTAATAATAGAAAAAAATTCAAAATTATATATATAATCACAAAAGTCAATGCTCCAACCTGTAAATATTTATGTGTTTTGGCCACTGTTTTGACTCGTTTAATTATTGTGCACTTCATTCTAAGGAAAAAACTAAAAACACCTTGATGTGGGATGGACCATTTTTCCTTTGTTTGTCAATGATCAAATCAAAGTCATGTGAGCTTCTCACACTCCTACATATTTTTTATTATTATCATTATCCTAAATGACACAGTATTTTCTTTTATTAACATATGTCGTTGTAAAATTAATTCGTTTGCACTAAAAGTTTTTTTAAAAATAAAAAGTTTTGTCTTCAGATTATTAATTAATTTTAGTAATATCTGATGGATCGATGAAACAGATCAAATCTTAATTTTGATAAACACAAAACCTGTTGTTATGTTTCTAACGATTATATTGAGCGCGCAAGGTGAACTGTAGTAGATCAGAAACGAGCTGGTTCAGATCAGCTTCGAGCTGAAGAAGTGCGCTGTAGCAGATCGTAAGTGAGCTGAAAGCGACGAACTTAGTGCTATTGAGAAGATGTCCAAACCGGAACAGTAGGTGACGTCCAAATTGATCCAGCAGACGACATCCAAGCTGATCCAGCTTAGAACGAAGATCTGCACAGAAGAAACCAGTTCATAGCAGGGTTCATCTCAGGAGAGATGCGTTCAGCTCAGAGATCAGGTGAAATTCAGAGTTTATCTTACAGGTTCAGATCAGAACAGATGAACAGTATTTTGTTCAGAAATCAGCTTAGAGCAGCTCAGGGCCGAACAGATCAGAATCAGTTCAGATCAGAATCAGTTCAGATCAGATCAGATAATCAGCTCAGATAAACAACTTAGAGCAGAATCCGTTCAGAACTGCTGAAAAAGCCTAAGATGGAACAGTATTAAGATGGCCAATATATGACGCCCCAACCAAAGAAACGAACAGATCAGCTTAGAGTTTAATAGAATAGAATCAGCTTAGGGCAAAATAAAACAGAATAGCATAGAAAGAATCAACAAAGAGTCGATCAGCTTAGAGAAGATTAGAGCATTCAAGAGCAGCTCATAGCGTAGAACAGATCAGATCAGAGCAGAAGTGAGAAAGTGCAATAAGAGATCAGATTAGAAGCGCAGAACAGATGATAACATCTTAGAGCAGATAAACAGTTTAGAAGAGAAGCGTAGAAATAGATTAGAGCTGAAAGAGGAAGAACAGAGCAAAACAGATAAGATGAGAAGGTCGAAACAGCTCAGAGCTGTACAGAGAAGATCAAAACAGCTCAGAATTGTGAAAAGAAGGTCGAACAGATCAGAGCTGTAAAGTACAGAACGAAACATCTCAGAGCTATAAAAAGCAGATTTGAGCAGAACAAAGCTGTACGAAGCAGATTAGAGCAGGAACAACTTAGAGGGAGCTTCGTAGAGGATCAACTCAGGGACCAGCTCAGAGGAACATCATAGAATATCAGGCCAGAGCTGGTCAAACGAATTCAAGCAAACCATACGAGCAATTAACAGAACAAGCAAGGACAACTGTATTTTGTCAGAGCTGAAAGAGCCTTTGAATTTCGCTAAAAGAGGAAAGAGTTGTTGAAAGCCAAAAGAGGAAAGAGCCTTATGTCATGGCCGAATATCAGATTGACACGCATAGATCATGGGATCTCTCCAACGATAATAATTCATCAAAGACTACATATACACAGAAGATAGCAGCGTACAGAAGCAAGAAAAATAGAAGCGGGCACACAGCGACATATATGCACGAAACACAGTAAAGAGAGAGAGCATGTGCAACAGCCGAGAGCTGGTATACACAGGTGGCAGCTAATGTACAGGCTGAGAGCTGTGCCCAGGTGTGAGCTGGTGCACAACAGAGAGCTTAAACGCAGAATAATTATAGTCTACTGCACGACCAGGGAAGAGGATGATGATATCAGCTTTGAAGAAGCACTTCCCAGCGTGTGAGAAAATATTTGAGAGCTTACACTGTAAATCTCAAACACACACATTCACTCACATATTGAGAGATGTGCAAAACATATTAGATGTGAGAAACAAAATCATTATAGTGTTTGAACAGAGACATTAAACATGTTCATAGTGTTGTAGTTCACACAGCTCGCAGGCTAGTGTGTAGCGTGATGTGCTAGGAGTTCTCGCAGCTTGCTGGCTGTTGGATCGGGTTATTGCAGAAGCTGTAATAATCAAAGTCTTCTATTGGAATCCTTTCAGTTTGGAAGAAGGGGAGACGTAGGAGATTCAGTTCCGAACTTCCATAAACAAACAGATGAGTTCTTTACCGTTTTCAGTTTACAGCTTTCTGCATTCATGCTTGCATCACATAATTTTAACAAATAGCTTTCAATTTTCAGAGAGTATATTCAGGTGTTTTTAGCTTGGTTTTATACCAGATCTGATATACTTCTCTGTGCTCAAAAATTTCAAGAACTAAAGCTATTGCACCTCACACAGAGTTAGTTTCTCATCTTTCAGATCGCGTGCGATCTGTTCAGCACGCAGTGCTGCTCCGTGCTGATTCAGCTTAGGCGCGTCTGCTTGGCGTGCTGTTTTTCAATTTTTTTTCAAAAGCACGTTATCTGAATTTTTGATCCACGAATTGGTGCCCGAGCGATGTGAGAAATTATGGTACCAGTTTTCGAACCTATCAATATATTTTTGTAATAACAATGGCAAGGTAACGTTCATAGATTTTATGCTTACTTTTTTATTTTTGATAATCACATTGTAAACCGGATAATATATTCCAGCTATGAAAAGAAAAAAAACCTCAAAATTTTACTAGGTTAAATAGAAACGCTTCAGTCATGCAAAAAATTATAAAATAATAATATTCTAAAATAAAGCTTTTTAAAAACAATATATTCATATTTAATCATGTAAAACATGCTACTTAGACACGCCAAACTTAGTCGGTGTCTGAGGACTATGACACCGACACAATCTGCAATTATCGGAAATATGCTTTGGGGTATGCCCATGACATATTTGGAGCAATTTGAGATTTTTTTTAAGGTGAAATATTAGAGTAAATTAGGGGGAAAGGGATTAGATTTTAATATTTTTTTCTATTATTTATATGTTTAAATGATGCTTCTTCCTTTTTTTTGAAAAAATATTGACGACCATGTTAGTGTATTATTGTACATAGCTGATGAACTTGACGAACAACTTTTGAATCCAATGATGAAAAATTAATTAATAATATGTCATAACAAGCAACCCTACAGTAATCTTGCAAGACCATATTTTCAAAATATGTATTTTGAGAAATCTATAAGGCCATGAACCCTAAAAGATCCCCTCGATGGAATCGAGACAATAAATTCAACAAAGTTAACAATTGAGTGAGATTGTCTCACGGGTCATATTCATAAGATGGATGACATCAATTAAAACTATTATTTTTTATGTTACAATGGTTACTTTTAATAACAAATATGACCAAAAAAAAATATTATTTTTTATTTTAAAAACATTACTTTTATATTGATCTGACACGAAAAGATTTAATTTTTATATGAAAGTATTACTTTTTTTACTAAAACTATTATTATGGAGTTTGGTCGATTCGTATCACGGATATAAACTTGTGATACATGAGAGTTATTAATCTTATGAAAATATAGGAACTTCAAAAACTTTTACTTGAATCTCATGATGAAACATATCAATAAAATTCGTCAAAAGCAACCGCATATAGTAATTCCTCGTTGTTATGACAAACCACCAACAATAATTCATCACTCAGATTTGTCAACCTAATTAGTTATCAATAATGATTAAATCTACACATAGTTCAACTAACTTGAGTAGTATTTAGAATTTGAAATTACAGTTGTATATGTACCAAAAAATTAGTAAAAATCTTTTATGATGATTTTTATTAAACGAAAAAGAGGAACTTTCTTTGTCCACTTAAATGACATATTTAGTATTTCAGGGGTCAATATTTCTAATTAGGTTAATATTAACTATATATATAGATTAGTCTAAATAGTAGAAGAAAGCTAGAATATTCTTTTTAACGAGGACAAAATTATTGGATAAGAATTCCTTCTCTTCATTCCCACAAAAGAAATCATACATTGGCTATAAAAATGGTATTGAAACATTAGTTAGATTTGAGTTTAACTAAGATGGATTTTTTACTCCACAACTTACAATTTGAAATAAAATAATTAATAATAGTTCTATGAACAAGGTCAATGTGAAAGAAAGAGATCCACATGAAAGTTGCTTTCATTGTCCAAAAAGAAAGGTTGCTTTACACGCGCTTTCACATCTATCATGGATATGCCTCATCAAATATTTAATGTAATTTAGTTTCATGTAATATTTTTAATCACCATGCCTCCAATTTAGGTACGTATTTAGTTGAAGAAAATGATATCTTCATACACAAAAGAAATTAAACTCTGAAAGATAAGTCTCATAACCTGCCAAAAATTCAACGATTTAGTCAATTATAGTGACTGTGGGACTGGATCGTGTGACATAGATTGAATAATATATTGTAACAAAATTGAAAATTAATATTTTTAAATATGTATTCCAAATATAAATGCATATATCATCTTACATATATTAGCATTTGACGACAATTATATAACTCATTTTATTATAAAATCTACAGCAGGATAAAATAATCGACATGATTCGATTTCTATCAGTCCATATGGCCATACTTTTCCATAGAAAAACTATTGAAATATTGACACATCTTCTTCAAAAAAAATATATACTACACTAAAGTGTTTAAAATTTATTATTGATGATACAGGTAGATTAAACTATTCTAGAATTGTATGTCTAATTTTCGTGATGTAAAAATTAGACCAAGGTACATTAATAAAGAGCCCATGTGGCTAAAACATGAAGAAAATTGTTAATTTAAGTATTAATCAGAATGATAAAGGTGGGTCTACCTTAACACTATCGGTCGACTTTCTACCGTAATAATGGGGTATTTTTCATGAGTTGTACATAACACTTGGCCCATTCTATGCGAGAGAGACAATACATCACTCTTCGCCATAATTTAATGATTATTATATCATTGCAACTACTTGTATTTTCACACACGAATAGCTACTATTAAAGAAATAAAACTCTATCCAATGACCTTCGGATATAGTAACTATTTAGTGTTACTTCTCACTCGATTAGGAGCTGATCTCACGTACCGACATAAGAAGAAATAGGCACATGAACTTACTGGATGAAAAAATGTGAGCATGATATAATATCTATGAAACATCCATCGATTATACTGGGCCTTCCAAGTATAATAAAAGATATATACAATCGCCATCGAATTCGGAACATGGTGTGAGTAGCTAGACATGGTAGAACATGCAAGAGGCCCATCACACTAAGAAAGCATGGAGCTAGCAAGGCTGGGTAGGGTAGGGTCCCTAGAATGCATGTGACGTGTTTAAATGAGGCGCAATATGTTTTCTTCATTCCGGAAGAAGGGGGCATCGCCCTATTCAATAATACTCTTTTTGTGTGATATTCATTTATGCCACTACATTTTTTTTTGTCCAATGGACATTCATGCTACTTGTGGCCCTTCAATCATAGCCTATTTATGGGCTTCTGAACTTTACCAGTTTATCTACACCAGTGGAATATGTATAGGCTTCAGCACGGCCGGATCCATGAAGACATTTAATATTATATATATCTATACTTTTAAACATTTGGATCCAGTAAGGTGGTCGTCTTTCCTTTTTGTTTGGCCCACTCATCATGGTTGAGGAGAGAGGAAAATAACTTTATGTAAATTTCGATCCAGGAAGGTGGTCGTCTTCCTTTTTGTTTGGCCCATTTATCATGGGTGAGGAAGAGACGGAAATAACTTCATGTTGGTGAATGGGCCCAAGGAGACAGGGATCCCGCTTTATTCTAGGCCTTGGAGGGCAACTGATCCCACTACTTTTACTTGTTCAAAAACAACTACCAGTTTAGAGATGAGAAAAAACTTTTAGAATATAGTCTAAATATTTGTTCAGTTCTCTGTACTGTTGAAGTTTCTCTGCATTATTCTTGTATTAGAAGCATGAGTTAACATATCTGATACCCCGGGATGCCACATCGGGACCCGAGGATCGAGCTGAACCGAGCTGCACAATCTCTAGGCCGAAGTACGTCGAGGGCTCGGGAGGATTATCCGAGGAGAAGGTCACACCTCCAAGAGTCCAGCCAGTTTACGCCTCTCTAGGCTCTAAAATCGTCGAGTATCACGATGAGAATCTCGTCCAAGATAACCATCAATCTGAGCGTGATCTTTGCCATGAGAAGCACCTTAGCGCCCCGCAAGCAGGGTAAGGCGCTCACCACCACTGCCTAGCCCATCTACAAATACCTAGGTACACTTCTTTGCACATTCATTCACACATTCACCCGCTACCATCTTACACATATCCTCCCTTTTGCTCTCCTTTTGGACCCTATCTCCCGACTGACTTAAGCATCGGAGGGGCTTCGTCGGACGCACTTTCGGCGCTCTCTGACCCATCGTTTGTGGTTGTAGGTCTTTTAAAGGCGTCAATCACCCTTTGCTCAGCATCCATCCCGATCTCCCGAGCTGGTGGTAGCTTGTCGACTAAGAGAATTCTGTTACATCAATTGGTGCCGTGTGTGGGAAACCAGAAGAAAGACAAAATGCCACCAAGAAGGAGTAGACTTCAGGGGACAGGAGAAACCAGCCACACTGAGAATCTCTCTCAGGGACCTGATAACCCTAACCTTACTGTGGCCTTGATAGCGCAACTGGTGATGACTACAATAGAACAGATACTAGCTAATCGGCCTGAGTCAAACCCCCCGCCTGATCAACAAGATGATGAAATCAGGAAGCTCCGAGAAGAAGTTTCCGAATTGAGGGAGGAAAGAGGCTCGGGGCCTCAGCCCCTCCCAACTCAAGAAGTACCTTTCTCAGCTGAAGTACTGAACGTCGAGCTACCCAGCAGTTCAAGTTCCAGAACGTAGGAGAGTATGACGGGATGGGAGATTCCGAGAAACACTTGTCTCCTCCACCAATAGGCGGACGCCATCAAATACGGAGTCTTCTTGACCACCCTGGTCCGATCGGCACAACATTGATTCAATCTCTTACCGATCGGGAGTATCAAAAGCTTTCGAGACTTCAGCCAGACGTTCCTCCATCAGTTCTTCAGTAGCAAAAATCAGTCGATGACGAAGTTGAACCTCTTCAACGTGAAGAAGAAGGAGCAAGAGAGACTTCAGGAGTATATCCGACGCTTCAACAGAACCATCATCGAGGTGCCGTCTTCTACACCAGACCTGTTGATCGGGGCATTCACCCAAGGGTTACGAGGGGGTAATTTCTTCAGGTCCCTGGTCAAAAAACCCCCGAAGATGTTCGATGAGCTCCTTACTAAAGCAGAGAAGTATGTCAATGTGGAGGATATACTGTGATAACTCGAAAATACTCTCGGAAATACATCCGAATAAAAATCAGATCAGGGACGGTCAACAGTCAAATCAGATCTGGGACAGTCAATAGTCAATCCGGATCTGAGATAGTCAACTCAGATTTGGGACAGTCAACTCAGCTGGTCAACAGTCAGACAGTCAACTCAGCTTTAGACTTGACAACTCAGCTCTGGACTGGTCAACGCAGCTCTGGACTGGTCAACTCAGCTTTCGACGGTCAACTCAGTTTGACCAAGTCAATTCATATTTGGCGAAGTAAATTCAGATTTGGCGACGCAAATTCATATTTGGCGACGTAAATTCAGATTTGGTAAGGAAAACTCAGCTCACAAATTTCAGCAAGCTGCTACAAGCGTACAGATCAGATTTCGCATTCGTAACTGCCAATTTAGAGAGAATAATGGCCAATTAAACCACCTAATTCAATGCCTAAACCATTACTCTTGTAACAGCCATTTTAATGGCCATAAAATCAGGAATTTAAGGTTGTAACGGCTGATCTTTGACTACCTTGGTTTACACCTATAAATACCTCACTAAGGCAGTAGATTTTCCACATTCATTTCAAAAACATCCTCAGTGATATACCGGTAAGCTCTCACCCTGCACAAGCTGTGCCACAATACTGTGCGAAGATTACCAGACCTCGTGTACCAGATTTCGTCTGATCTGAATGCTGTTTGCTACACTAAATCACGCAAACTCCAGCAAACTGTAAGTGGGCTTTTGTTATATATATTCGTTTCAAATATTATATATTATTCATGCTACGTTCTGATTTGAATTACTGTTCGAACACTTGTTTCGTATCATATTTCGTTTCGTGTCGAGTTTATGCTATGATCTAAGCTCTATTTTAGCACTGATGTTTCTGTCGTAATATGGGCCTACGGAATATTTCGCACTTTGAGTTACGTGGTGTAACTATGGCCTCGACTCCTTAGAGGAGTAAAAATTAAGGACTGATCAGTAAACCATAGAGACGAAGTGACTATCAGTGCTACCTGTTATGATATGCTCTGTTCTGTTATATGCTCTGTTCTGAATCTGTATATGTATATGTAAATTTTGTATGCTCGAATGGTATCCCCCACTTGCTGAGTGTTTCCCCAAACACTCACCCCTTACTTCTTCCACTAGATAAGAACGAAGAGCAGGTTGAAGAAGAAGAACAAGAGCTGTTCTGGGGCTGGTGAAGATTTAGACTGTTAATGTAAATTTCTCTTCCGCATTTCTGTTATTCAAACTTTGATTTTCAAATGTAAAAACGATTATATTTTGGTTATGTAACAGACTGGTTTTGAGCTATACTATGAGGCTTAATATTTTACAATTTTATAATTGTTTAATATTGCCGATGTCATGAGTCTCGGTCTCGGAGCGTGACAGATACAATCCACGAGGAGGAGTGAACAGAAAGCACCATCTCGGCCGAGCAAAGATTTCGGGAAGAAAGGGCTCTGCCGAGGCCATTGAGGCAGGAACCTCCTTTGCTGCTGGGATACTTTGCAGCTCGAATGCCCCTGAAAGTATGTAAGGTTCGAGCTCTGATAATCTGCGATGAAATGAAGGTAGTGCAGCGACGTTGGGGGAGCTATGGGGCCCCGAGAAATCCAAAGTCCGACAAGTTTTGTGATTTTCACAGAAATTATGATCACACCACCTCGAAGTGTTGACACTTGGATCACGAGTTGGATTGTGTCGTCCAGAATAATCCCGACATACGAGTGACACTAGTAGGGGATTGACCGCCTCGATCGGAGAAGAGGCCTCGAGGAGGAGAAAGTTGGCGACAAGACAAGAGGGCTTCTGGTAGAGAGAGAACACCTCGGAACTAGGATCAGATCCATCCTCGAGGGGGCAGCAATCACCTCAGCCACGGGGTTTCATCTATATGATATCAGAAGGACCCACTGACGGTGTAATGCCCAGAAATCCTGATTACGTGAGAATGAGTGCATGACTAGGGAGAAAATTGTTTTAGGAAAAATTATGTGTCTTTTTATGTGATTAAGTGATGATTTTACGTTTTATGATGTTCTTGTCATTTTATTTACTGTTTGAGTTCCGGACGCGTGGAAGAGACTGGGGACGACCGAGGTGAAAGTTTATTTGAAATTTTTATGCCTTCATATTTTTAAGAGCAAAATTTTATTATTTTAAGCAGTATTTACGAAAATTAAGATTTCCATGTATATTTGTAGAGGGGAACCATTTTTTGCCTATACGGGCTATTTTTATGAACTTTACTACATTTTAAAAATTAGAGGATTTTATATTACGAAAATTAGAAGTTTAAAGTTACACTGGAGTTTTTAATTAGTATTTTTATTTAGTGGTGGTTAATGTGAGGACTAGAAATTTGTTAATTGGTGGTTAATTAGCTAATCAGATCTGGGCGAGGATTAGACAAGGAGCCGTTAACCATCGGGTCTTCAGATTCGAAGGAATTGGTTTTTCTGTTGGTAATTTTTGGATTTCCAGATTTGAGTAAGATCTGGGTGTAGATCTGTTTCTCGCGTGTATGAGTGAGTTATTGTGAGCGGGAAGCGAAACGATGCCGTTTTGGATTATCGGGGTATACGTGGGTTGAGTATAAGTGATGAGACGTCGTTTGGCACATATCAGTTTTGGCGTTAGATGAGTATGATTGATACGATGTCGTTTTGAGTGGTAGTCAGATCTGGTGTAGCGAGAGGAAACAGATTTGGTTTGCAAAGAGAAGTCAAGTGTTGGTCAATGGTACTGTGTGGATCGGTCTTGTTTGAGAGTTGGTGTAGATCGGTGCGGTTTAATGATTTCAAATTTGACCAAATCTGGATGAGCGAGCGAGCCTTTGTCGCGAGATCTGTTGTTTTGAGCGGGACCCCTATGCTACATCGTTTTGCGGTAACGCGACGTCGTTTGATGATTGTGCGCTAGTATAGCGTGGCGAAGGTAGATCTGAGTTAGCACCAAGATCTTAATAGCGCTAAGATCTGAATTTTTGGGTGATCGAATTTCACTGTAGCTTTGACTAAGAGATTTAAATATAAGTGTCGAGCAACACTTAGTCGATTTCGAACCCGATTTTCTTATCTTCTTCCCGAGAGTTTCCCGAAACCCTTACTGTTCATTCGAACCTTTCTCCGTCGATTGTCGTCGATTTACGCCGCCGTTTGGAGCAAAATTGGTGGCGTTGAGCTCGTCTTCCTTAGGGCTTTAGATTGATACCAGTTTGGAGACTTGAATCGACGAGTTGAGGGAGCGCGAAGTAGTTGCAGAGTTTGATATCTTCGCGACTTCTGGGAAGCAGTTCTTCTGTTCTTTAGCAGCTTTGAGTAAGTGATTTCTTACCGATTTAAGCTTCGATTTAGAGCTGGGTAGTGCTCTGTAGAGTTGAGGTAGTTGTTTTTAACTACGCGGCTTTAGGCTGTAAGCTGAATGAGCTTTGATGTGAGCTGATTATTAGATATCTTGGCAGATTTGAGCTTGTAAGCAGCTTCTGTTGTGTTCGTCGAGAGCTGCTGGGACAGTAAACCTGAGTGGGTTGTTGGTGCTCTGTCTTAGTAAGATCTGTTGAGGTATTAGCTACTGAGGAAGGTACGGATTTGAGCTTATTTAAACATCTTTGGCATAAGCATGAGATATTTCCAGTGTGATCTTAATGCTGTGAACGAGTGATTACGTGAATAGATTTGACTTGGCTATTATGTGAATTATCTGTTCTGTGTTATGTATGAATTATTTATGTTGTGATCTGATATTGACTGGCATTCACGCATACATATTGAGCATATTATTTGATTTGATGACCCGAGTCGAGCTAGTGTGGTGATCGATCGGCTGAGTTGTCGCGTCTGAAAGGTCCAATGCTATCATCGAGGTGGTGGCCGGCTGAGTCGTCGCTCCTGAAGACCACTAAGCTGTGATGGTCGATGGACCTGAAGATCACGGATCGATGATTTCCACCGGCTGATTGGCTGTGCGTGGTGTTTGAGGCTCAATTGTTGATTGCGAGCTCAGTTGTTGGCCTTGATTACCGATATTCTTTGGTACCCTCATGCATATCATGACTTGAAATATGACATGTTTTATGAATTGCTGTTTTATGAGTGCTCTTCGTACTGAGGTTTTACCTCGTTTATTTTCCCTGTTTTTGGGCATTTTTGGTCGGTGTTGGCCTCTGCAGATTCTTCAGGTAACCCAGCTGGTCAGAGTGGAGCGTCAGCTGGTAGATCCCCGTTTTGAGTCCCAGTTATATGTATTGATATATTGAGCCAGGGGATGTCCTGTGCCTTTAATATTTGAGGGGATCTGTATTTGTTAATTATTGCCTGTTGTTGGATTTATGAGTTTAAATCCTTATTTTGATTATGAACTTATTTTGAATGATATTTTGGATCAGGCCCAAAACGAAAATGTTTAGCCCATACTCTGAATGCTTCCGTGTAATTGTGATTAATTAATCTGTATTTAGCGCACCGGGCCTGAAATTTTGATATCAGAGCTTAAATTGGGATAAACTCGATTTCTTTTCCATCACACTCGATGAAACGTACTCAACCTCTAAAACAATTTTTTTTAAAGCAGATGTGAAATAAACATTTAATAAAAGCTATAAATAAAAACCATAACTTAAAGTATTTGAAAATATCATCTCAACATCCGTTTAAAACTAACTGCAAAGTATCCACAATCCACATCGCACCAGCTAACATAAAAATCAGAGTATTTAAAACTGTTGCGGAAAACTGAACATGTTTAAAAATAATGGCATAAAATAACTGAGTGGTCACGGGGTAACAGCCGCAGCGGAGCACATACGTCCTCATCGCCGGTCGGAGTAAACTCAGCATCATGCTCACCTGCACCATTTAAACCTAGTGAGCCTAAAGCCCAGCATGCTTTATCCGATAATAACAAAGTACATATAATAAAACCACATGCAGGCACATACGTATAGGAACATAATTTCATGACATGCGTGCGTGAAAGATCTTAAAACATTGAATCATAATGCGGTCATACATACTTCATCATATAACATATATATAAAGACATGGCATAAACGGAGCATAAATTAAAAGAACATGCGAGTCGTATCCATGAAGTGTGAGCCATAATCGATTGATCAATCTATAAACCAACGTACGCGGCGGTGTGTTTCACTCGACCTTACCTCGGGATCCCTATATGTCACACCTCTGTGCTGCCACTTCACCATGATGTCACACATGGATCCATAAGCTCATACATTAAAACAGGGGATCCCCGGGTCCGGCTACCCGGCTAACTCCCATCATTAAACTTTGCCCCACAACACTTCAATCCCTCAAAATATTTTTCCTTCATGCCTTAACATTTCATAAACTTTCATGATGCATGCATTTCAAAAAATTATGCAAATTTTAAAAATCTTGGCCCATCAATATATATTTAATTTCCTTTAAACGTTTCATGCTCAAATACATAACATATTACGTGTATAATTAAATATATATTCATGGGCCAATACATTTTCTTGGCTCGGTCAAGGACTGATTTCGGGGCCTGACTCGCTACTTCTAGACCAAACGTCGCTCCAAAAACGGCCGATGAAACGAATGTTCACCGCTTTTTCCCATTTTGCCCATTTTCTTAAATATTTGATTTCTTAAAAATCAAGACCAAAAGAGATTAATTAAAAATCAATTTCTTCTAAAAATCAATTGGGGCTTATTAAAATCGATTTTGACCTTTAAAAGAATTTTAAATCAATTTTGACCTCCAATGTCGATTTTGACCAAAAGACCGATTTGACCAAATTAAAATCCAAAAATCGATTTTAACTCCAATTAAAATCCTAAAGCCCTAATTTTGAATAAGAACTTAAAATTAAACATAACTTAAATTATTTAAAAAAGTTTGACTCAATTTTGACATTCTGGCTAATTTCTTTAAAATTGAACCTTTGACACATTAATAAAAATAACAGGTCCATAATTAAAATAACTTGACCCCGTTTTAAAATATTTGACTCGGGACTCGAAGAACCGATCCGGTCCAACCGAACCAGCCGAACCGGTTCGGTTAGACCGACCATAGCAAAAGTAAACCCTAAACCAACAATCACATGCCTACCCTCACGCGCAGCTGCGACCAGCAGCAACTTCGCGCGATGGTTCTCCCTGCTCCAGACACCACTGTCGGAGCCCTTCCGTCTGGACCACCCCAGGCCCAGACGGTTCTAACGTGACCAACCTTGGCTCAAAACATGGGCTAACCAGGGAGAACTGGTCGCTGCAAGTGGACGCTCCAGCCATGCTGCGCCGTCTCGACCACCTGATGGTCTTTGCATTCGTTCTCTCTACTCCAGCAACCAATGATGGAGACCTTCTGGCTGGACCACCCCAAGATCCACATGGTTCAACGTGACTGACCTTACCTCAAACCATGGACCGACCAGGGAGAAAGAACCTCTGCAAGTGGACGCACCAGCCCAGCGGCGCGATGCGCCCCTCACGACTTCTACTGCATGATGTGGTTCGCGCGAACCCTTAGCCACTATCCTCCCTTAATCTAGACCACCATGAGTCCCCTAGGAACCCCTAGAACCGAGCCAACACCCCTGGAAATTGCCATGACCGAAGCCTCAAGACAAGAAAGTGTAACATGTCAAAAACCATGAGTCTCATGCATGAACTATGAACATAGAGGTAAAGATCCGAAATATTCACATAAGAGTCATGCAAAACCTCTATAAAACAGTGTATTATGATCTAAATGGTGAGAAAAGGAGAATACAACATGTCTTGATCGAATAAAGGAGTAGAGATACGTGTTACCAGAGTGGAGGACAATTGATTAGACCAAACACCTTTGAATTCCAACCAAAGAACTGAAAATTCGACCACCTAGGGGGAGAAGGAGGCTGAAGTCGGCTGATGGAGGAGGAGGAGTAGGTTATTTTCGAAATTGTGGGAGGTGAGTGAATGAGAGGTGTACAAAAGACCCCCTCCAACTTGTTTTAACTAAAATAAAAGGCTTACTCCCGAAACTAACACTCTAATTAAAAATGCTCAAAAATACTTAAAGTGTAGACTTCAAGCCTCCAATTTTTGTAATATAAGGTCTCTCAAATTTAAAAGTGTAGTAAAATTCATAAAAATGGCCCGTATCGGCGAAAAACGTTACTGTGCATAAAATCTCATTTTTTGGAAATTGTGCATAAAATAATAAATTTTGCTTTAAAATATGTCTAAGGGCTAAAACATTTAAAATATTTTCAATTTTGTCGTCTCCGGTCTCGTCCCCGCTTACCGGAACTCAAACGGTACCGTAAAATGACATGCACAAAGTAAGGCATAAAATCATCATATAATCACATAAACTGACATGCAATCATACTAACATAAAGTTTTCCCCCTAGTCATGCGCTCAATTTACATAATTAGGATTTCTGGGCGTTACAACTCTAAATTTTGCTTTAAAATATGTCTAAGGGCTAAAACATTTAAAATATTTTCAATTTTGTCGTCTCCGGTCTCGTCCCCGCTTACCGGAACTCAAACGGTACCGTAAAATGACATGCACAAAGTAAGGCATAAAATCATCATATAATCACATAAACTGACATGCAATCATACTAACATAAAGTTTTCCCCCTAGTCATGCGCTCAATTTACATAATTAGGATTTCTGGGCGTTACAACTCTCCCCCCTAAAAGAAATTTCGTCCTCGAAATTAAGTTACGTACCGAAAATCTTTGGATAGTGCGTCCGCATATCGGTCTCGGTCTCCCAGGTAGCCTCATCTGCCGAGTGATTCTGCCACCGGACCTTGACCATCGGAATCCTCCTCGCTCTAAGCCTGCGCTCCTCTCGCGCTAAGATCTGAACTGGTCGCTCCTCAAAAGATAAGTCTGGTGCCAACTGAAGCGGCTCAAAATCCAACACATGATATGGGTCGGGACGTACTTCCGTAACATCAAAATATGGAACACATTATGCGCTGCTGACAGACTGGGCGGTAATGCTACCCGATATGCTAACGTACTGACCCTCTCAAAAATCTCAAACGGTCCAATGAATCTCGGACTGAGCTTGCCTCTCCGGCCGAAGCGCATCACGTCCTTCATGGGCGATATCCTCACAAATACATGGTCCCCTACTGCCAACTCCAGATCTCGTCGTCTACGATCGGCATAACTCTTTTGACGTCTCTGAGCTGTCCTCATCCGATCTCGTATCCTGGACACGATATCTGCTGTCTGCTGAACCATCTCTGGTCCAGTCAAAATCATCTCGCCAACCTCATCCCAATGCACGGGAGACCTACACCTCCTCCCGTACAAAGCCTCATAAGGATCCATCCCAATCGATGCCTGAAAACTGTTATTGTACGTGAACTCTGTTGGTGCAGCGACGGATCCGGATCCCGCTCCCGGGGCGCAGCGGAAGATTTAAATTTATAATCCTGGGAACGGTCAATACACCTGCAAATCAGTACATAAACATGCATAGGATGTTTAGATCAGTACCTTGCTGGCGTCTAGGCGCCTGGCTCTGACCAATTTCACAAGGAAATCGGCACTTCAACGGTTGGCGGCTTTGGCCTCCTAATTCGGTCCACGACTGGAATCCCAATTCCATCGCCGGTCTGCACTAGAAAACTCGATGAAGATTTCACGGACGGAATCTCATCACCAGAACGGTCGGAACAAGATTTCCGGCGGCGTCGGCGGCGGCGGCGACGTGGGGAGGAGAGGAGAGGAAGGAAGAATTATATGCTGAGGAGCATTTGGTACGGTTCAAATGAATATCCCAGGGCCCCTATTTATAGATTTTCCATGGGCTTGAACCAGCTTAATGGGCTTGGGTCGGGCCCATGCCCAGGGTGTACATTGGTTTCAAGTCCATCATCGTGGCTCAATCATAATCCCGATCGACGATCAGATCGGACCGACACAGTTTACAAAACTTAGCATTATGATGCGAAAATAATTTTTCGGACCACCTAATCCAAAATAGCAGTTTGTCCCCTGTAAGCTTCAAGGATAGTCAAACTAGCCCAAGCTTAGGGAAATTGCATTTTGACCCTATTTAATTTTAGGAAGTCGCACTTCCATCCTTCCTCCTCCTATACTCAACAAATTGAGCTTAATTTCCGTACGGGAATTGAGAAACCAGTACTTGTGTGACCCTCAATGGTTCAGGGATACAGCTAGCCGTGGGCTCACAACATTTGTGACTCCGAAACCACATTTTCGGACTAACACATCGGATCATGGTAAAGCGTCTAGCAACATCGCCCCATGATCCCCTAGGTATCACTGATAGTGCCTG
>KQ986398.1:120710-138377 GCA_001598015.1 Dorcoceras hygrometricum
CATTGGTAAATCGAGAGTCGTTATAGATCCGATAGCTATGCATACATCTTGGAGATCAAATAGTGACATCGCGAGTGTAACTAGGTAAACCCATTTACCTAAAACACTTCTAGTACTCTGGCCAGAGATTTATACACTATTATCCCCTCAGATAGCATAGGATATCCACGCATGTCTGCGAGCGGTGAATCCTCGACAAAGATGCATCGACTCCTACATGCATCGGGGTCTCACCCAATCCCGCCGCCTAATGACCCCAAGTGAGTCGGCAAACGTGTCAAAGTGAGACGCCTATCATGTAGAGTCTCAATGACGTTTCGAGTCGTGAGGACTAATCAGTACAACCAAGACCTCAGACTTATCCACTCGACAAATGGTAACCACTTGGAAAGTCCGAACGAGGGTAGTTCGATAGATTACCAGGTCACTATCTATCTGCATGCTCAGAACATCACAATGTTCCCTACCAATGAAACATGGTACTTCGCATCGCAGATACTAGTCTCGAGCTCGGGCGGCCTTATCCTCATTTTGACGGCCCAATCGACTAGGAACTAATTCAGAATACACAGTGACTATTAGATGTGTTTCATGATAGCCGTCATACCCACTATCACATCTAACATACACTATAGCGCATTCTAGGTCTTTACTCAACGCAATTGTTAATCATCATACAACACAATGAAAGTAAAGAATGCCATAAATAAATGCGAATATCATATATAAAGACTGTCAAATACAAGAGTCTATAAACCCACACGCCATAAGTTGGCTAGTTGGGCATCTACTCTAACATCAATCTGGCTCAAGATGTATGCATGAATGCCAATTAATCCATATCAGTGCATACAATAAGTCATACGTGAAAACAGAACACAAATCACATAATTCATCAATCTGTTTCACGTAAATGCATCCATCAATGCAGGCAGATTTCATAACACGAATATAGCCATGTCCAAGCTCAAAGCTGTAAAATCCGCTCAATTCGTACATTCAACAGCTGAAATCTACCTCAACAGATTCTCACAAATGCACGGTACAAACAACCGAAGCAAGTCAGCTTCCTCCCGCTACCAAATTCACGGCAGGGACTCCCTGGAACTCAAATCTGTACCAGGTATCTAACGATCAGTTAAATTCAAACTCAACATCTAAAGTTCTAAGGTCCAGTAGCATAATTCAACTACCGAATCCTATAGAGTACTTCTCAACTCTTAAACTTGGCAAGGAATCACTACCCAAAATTGCACAACACCCAAAGAACGCTCTGTCAGATTTCTTCAGAAATCTTCGCACACCAGCAGCTTCGCGTTCTAATTCACAAGTCGTTCTACAGCCTCTAATGGGTAACAATCGAAAGAACAAGTCTCAAGGATTCCAACGCCACCAAAATCGCTCAAATCATCGACGGAGAACGGCGACAATCGGTTGGAATTAAATCACGGTGAACAGTAGCTAACGAGGGTTGAAGGTAGAGATAAGAAATATCGGGTTCAGAATAATTCCAAGTGTCGATCAACACTTCTATATATATATCTCCATACACCAGCTGCTGCTCCTCTAAATCAGTCGTTGAGAAATGCTACAGTAAAAATCTGTCGATAGAAACCAATCGTTGCATTCCAAAGAAACATCAAAATCGACATCGTTCCAACTAAATAAAACGACGCCGCAACGCTACACCACTTGACAACAGATTCCTCTAAATAACCATCGACTGGTCGCGCTAAATCAATCAAAGGACGACGTATAAAGGCTCCCGCCAGCTAAAGCAAAACGACGTCGCACATGATACGTCATCATATCTGCCAACAGATACCTCGCGGCTGGTACCAGGCGCAACGCCAAAACACAGCGTTTCAACTTACCCAAACGACGTCGCTTCTCATCAGCGACTGGTTCCTCAAATCAACAGTTGGTCACCCAGTCGCAACACCCCTCTCACAATGCAACAACTGATCAACGCTGTCAACAGATGCCCAAAAGGTTGACCAACACGTGTCGCTCTCTCGCTAACTCTCGCACTAAAAGAAACTACTGCCAGCAGCAGCCTCTACACACGCACACTTGCTACCAGCAGATAACATTCCAAGCGCTGCGACTGGAAAGCAAAACGACGGCGTATTTTCCATACGCTACAGTAACTATTTGAACCAAATTCTACCAGCTGCAAGCTACAGTACCGTTGACTCGCGTTGACTTCTTAGATTCGCAATGACTGATTTCTTTATACTTAGAGAAATTCGACAACTCAAAATCAACGGGCGCGCAACGGCCGCCGTGATGTGCGCACAATCCTACGATCCTCGCCCCGATTTGCGAGCGGCGGGTGCGCAAGCCGTGCGCGACGGGCGCGCGGCACGGCAGCAGCACGGCGGCGGCGCGGCGGCAGAAATGTTTATTTTTTTTTTGAAAAATTGAGATCTGATGCATTTCTGGCAGAAATTGATGTATGGACAGATCCGAGCCAAGGCTCTGATACCACTGTTGGCACAGCGACGGATCCGGATCCCGCTCCCGGGGCACAGCGAAAGATTTAAATTTCTAAGCCCGGGAACAGTCAATACACCTACAAATCTGTACATAAACATGCATAGGATGTTTAGATCAGTACCTTGCTACCGTCTAGGCGCCTGGCTCCAAAAAATTTCACAAGGAAATCGGCACTTCAACGGTTGGCGGCTTTGGCCTCCTAATCCGGTCCACGACTGAAATCCCAATCCTTCGCCGATCTACACTAGAAAACTCGACGAAGATTTCACGGACGGAATCTCCTCGCCGGAACGGTCGGAACAAGATTTCTGACGACGGCGGCGGGCGGCGGCGTGGGGAGGAGAGGAGAGGAAGGAAGAATTATATGCTGAGGAGAATTTGGTACGGTTCAAATGAATACCCCAGGGCCCCTATTTATAGATTTTCCATGGGCTTGAACCAGCTTAATGGGCTTGGGTCGGGCCCAGGCCCAGGGTGTACATTGGTTTCAAGTCCATCACCGTGGCTCCATCATAATCCCGATCGACGATCAGATCGGGCCGATCTACACAGTTTACAAAACTTAGGATTATGATGCGAAAACAATTTTTCGGACCACCTAATCCAAAATAGCAGTTTGGCCCCTGTAAGCATCAAGGAGAGTCAAACTAGCCCAAGCTTAGGGAAATTGCATTTTGACCCTATTTAATTTTAGGAAGTCGCACTTCCATCATTCCTCCTCCTATACTCAACTAATTGAGCTTAATTTCCTTACGGGAATTGAGAAACCAGTACTTGTATGACCCTCAATGGTTCAGGGATACAACTAGCCGTGGGCCACAACATTTGTGACTCCGAAACCACATTTTCAGACTAACCCTTCGGATCAAGGTAAAGCGTCTAGCAACATCTCCCCATGATCCCCTAGGTATCACTGATAGTGCCTGCAGGAACCAGTCGGTCATGGTTAGCGTACAGTACGGTCCTTTCAACACAAATATCCCGATCAGATCAACGACCATTGGTAAATCGAGAGTCGCTAGAGACCCAATAACCATGCATACATCTTGGAGATCAAATGGTGACATCGCGTGTGTTACTAGGCAAACCCATTTACCCAAAACAAATCTAGTACTCTGACCAGAGATTTTTCACACTATTATCTCCTCATATAGCATAGGATATCCACGCACAATGGAGAGCGGTGAATCCTCGACAATGAAGCATCGACTCCTACATGCATCGGGACCTCACCCAACCCCGCCACCTTATGACCCCAACTGAGTCGGTAAACGGGTCAAAGTGAGCCACCTATCATGTAGAGCCTCAATGACGTTTCAAGTAATGAGGGATAATCTGTACAACCAAGACCTCGAACTAATCTAGTACTCTGACCAGAGATTTTTCACACTATTATCTCCTCATATAGCATAGGATATCCACGCACAATGGAGAGCGGTGAATCCTCGACAATGAAGCATCGACTCCTACATGCATCGGGACCTCACCCAACCCCGCCACCTTATGACCCCAACTGAGTCGGTAAACGGGTCAAAGTGAGCCACCTATCATGTAGAGCCTCAATGACGTTTCAAGTAATGAGGGATAATCTGTACAACCAAGACCTCGAACTTAATCCACTCGACAAATGGTAACCACTTGGAAAGTCCGAACAAGGGTAGTTCGATAGATCACCAGGTCACTATCCATCTACATGCTCAGAACATCACAATGTTCCCTACCAATGAAACGTGGTACTTCACATCACAGATGATAGTCTCAAACTCGGGCGGCCTTATCCTCATTTTGACGGCCCAATCGACTAGGAACGAGTTTAGAATACACAGTGACTATTAGATGTGTTTCATGATAGCCATCATATACATTATCACATCTAACATACACTATGGTGCATTCTAGGTCTTTATAACACAATTGTTAACATTATAAAAATAATGACGATAAAGAATGCCATAAAAGAATACGAATTTCATAACTAAAGATCGTTTTACATAGAGTCAACAAGAACCCACACGCCACAAGTTGACTAGTTGGGCACCGACTCTAACAAACTCTACCAAGGGCAACCTAGAATCCCACGTACCCTGAAAATCTATCACGCAGGCTCTCAATAAATCCTCTAGAATCTAGATGACTCTCTCCGACTGACCGTCTGTCTGCGGGTGAAAAGTCGTACTGAATGATAGCTTGGTTCCCAATGCAGCGTGCAAGCTCCTCCAAAATGCAGAAGTAAACCTGGAATCCCTATCTGACACAATAGAGACTGGTATGCCATGCAGCCTGACAATCTCTCTAATGTATAGCTCTGCGTACTGTGTCAATGTGAAAGTGGTCTTCACCGGTAGAAAGTGTGCGGACTTGGTGAGTCGATCCACAATCACCCAAATCTCCGTAAAGCCTTTGGGACTCCTGGGTAAACCAACCACAAAATCCATTGCGATGTTCTCCCATTTCACTCAGGGAAGATTGGCTGTAGCAATCCTGCGGGTCGCTGGTGCTCTGCCTTGACATGCTGACAGGTCAAACACTCTGACACAAATCGTCCGATATCTCTCTTCATCCCTGGCCACCCGTAAGTGTCTGCAAATCCCTGTACATCTTCGTACTCCCTGGGTGAATGGAATACGTCGATGCATGGGCCTCTGATAACATCTCAGCTCTCAACTGCTCGGTATTGGGTACCCACATGCGACCCCTGAAATGAGTAATCCCATCCTCAACAGTGTACAGACCTCGTCCTCTGTCCTCGTCACGCTATCTCCACTGCTGTAATTGCTCATCGGAGGCCTGTCCCTCTCTGATCCGCTCACGAAGAGTTGGCTGAATAGTGAGCGCTGCCAAACTCGATGCACAGCCTCCTGAATAAAAGCTCTAGACCAAACCTCTCTATCTCAGTCTGTAGTGGCCTCTCAACTATAAACAAGCCACCACTGAAGTCTTCCGGCTCAAAGCGTCCGCTACCACATTAGCCTTACCCGGATGCTAGTTAATGTCACAGTCATAATCCTTCACCAACTCTAACCATCTGCGCTGCCTCATGTTCAGCTCCTTCTGAGTGAAGAAGTACTTGAGGCTCTTATGGTCGGTGAATATCTGACACTTTTCGCCGTATAAATAGGCCTCCAAATCTTCAGTGCAAACACTACTGCTGCAAGCTCCAGATCGTACGTCGGATAGTTCTGCTCATACTCTTCAGCTGTCTCGACGCATACGCAATAACCTTACCTCTCTGAATCAGAACTGCACCTAACCCTCTCAGAGAAGCACCTGTATAAACCATAAACTCCTCGTGGTCCACTGGCATAGCTAATACTGGTGCTGAAGTAAGGGCCTCCTTCAGCTGATCAAAGCTCCTCTGACAGTCGGTACTCCACACATACTTCGCATTCTTCTTGGTCAAGGCTGTCAAGGGCACTGGAATAGAGGAGAAACCCTTGATGAATTTGCGATAATAACCTGCCAAGCCCAATAAACTCCGAATCTCCGCTGCATTCTTCGGAATCCCCCAGTTCTGCACTGCCTCCACTTTCGATGGGTCAACAAAAATCCCATCTCTTGACACAATATGCCCTATGAAAGCCACCTGCTCCAGCCAGAACTCGCACTTGCTGAACTTGGCGTATAATTTGTGCTCCCTCAAAGTCTGCAAAGCCGTCTGCAAGTGCTGTCTATGCTCCTCAAAGCTCCTAGAATGAATCAGAATATCGTCGATAAACACAATGATGAACTGGTATAGATACTGCCTTAATACCCTGTTCATTAGATCCATGAAAATTGCTGGGGCGTTCGTCAGACCAAACGGCATCACCAAGAACTCGTAGTGGCCGTAGCGTGTCCGAAAAGCAGTCTTGGACACGTCCTCCTCTCTAACTCTCAGCTGATGGTAGCCAGATCTCAAGTCAATCTTTGAGAACACTGAAGCTCCCTGCAACTGATCAAATAGATCCTCTATCCTCGGGAGTGGATATCTGTTCTTCATGGTAACTCTGTTCAACTCCCGGTAGTCAATACACAACCTCATGCTACCATCCTTCTTCATCACAAACAGAACTGGCGCGCCTCATGGAGAAAAACTAGGGCGAATGAAACCCTTGTCAAGCAACTCCTGAATCTGCTCCTTCAATTCCTTCATCTCGGTAGGAGCTAAATGATACGGTTCCTTAGAGATAGGCACTGTACCTGGCATCAGCTCAATAGAAAACTCCACTTCTCACTCTGGTGGAACTCCTGCGACATCGTCGGGGAAAACATCTGCGAAGTCCCTGACTACCTCCACATCAGACAACGAAGGGCCTGTTGAATCTCCTGAAGCAGTAACACTGGCCAAAAACGCCTGACATCCATGCTCAACTAGCTTCCTAGCCTGTAAGAAAGATATGAATCTGGGTTTCCGTTGTCTCCTCGTCGCCTCAAAAACAAAAGCCTCTTGCCCACATCAGACAACGAAGGGCCTGTTGAATCTCCTGAAGCAGTAACACTGGCCAAAAACGCCTGACATCCATGCTCAACTAGCTTCCTAGCCTGTAAGAAAGATATGAATCTGGGTTTCCGTTGTCTCCTCGTCGCCTCAAAAACAAAAGCCTCTTGCCCTGGTGGCTTGATCGTAACCGTCCTCCGCTGGAAGTCAATCACCACTCCAAACTCCGTCAACCAATCCATGCCTAGGATGAGATCGAATCCTGACATCGGCAACACAACTAAATTTGCTTGGACTGCATGATCCTGGAACATCATCGTCAATCCTTGAACCACTTTGGTCATCGTCAACTCCTCTCCTGACGGGACCGTCACTGCGAGAGCCATGCCCAAGTTCTCTGGGGTAATACCCATCCTCTGTGTGAATACACTCGAAATAAACGAGTGGGTCGCCCCTGAGTCTAGCAATGCAAGGGTAGTGACACCAAGCACACGAATCTCGCCTAAAATAGAACGTCACACAGGTACGCGTTTACGGTCATACTAGATCCCAAGAGCAGTTTAGATACCTAAAATAGTTCTAAGTTCTCTAGTCCTATCCGTCAAAGTTCTCAAGCAAGTCCTAGAAGATCTAACAGTTCTACTTAGGTCCAACTCGACAACTAACGAATTTGAAGTCCCAGCAAAATCCTAGGTCCCTGCTTGCGGAACCTCTCAGCCACGTCCTCCTCATGCGACTTCCCAGAACGCTCCGACTGTCTCTCTAGGATCCTGGTGATCCAGGCTAGCATGCTCACGCTAGCCCTCTCATAAAGCTTCAACTGCAGAGGTGAGGAGGAGGTGCATCATCATCTTGCTGAACTCTAGCACGTCTGGGGGGCATACTAATACACCAAAACCTTATCACGTAAATCTAAGTGCATGACTAAGCGTCTATTTTTAAAACCCTAAGGCCAAAACTCATGCAAGGCTAAAACATGCATCATGCAAAAATAAACATAAATACTAAAATAAAACTCACAGACTGGCAGTACAACTTCTGAGCTCCACGCAGCAGGCTAGTACCCCACCAGAACCACCGCTCTGATACCATGTTGAAACGTACTAAACCTCTAAATTTTTTTTTAAAGCAGATGTGGAATAAACATTTAATAAAGGCTATAATTAAAAACCATAACTTAAAGCATTTGAAAATATCATCTCAACATCCGTTTAAAACTAACTGCAAAGTATCCCCAATCCACATCGCACAAGCTAACATAAAAATCAGAGTATTTAAAACTGTTGTGGAAAACTGAACATGTTTAAAAACAATGGCATAAAATAACTAAGTGGTCACGGGGTAACAGTGCAGCGGAGCATCAGGCGTCCTCATCGCCGGTCGGAGTAAAATTAGCGTCATGCTCACCTGCACCATTTAAACCAAGTGAGCCTAAAGGCCCAGCATGCTCTATCCGATAATAACAAAGTACAAATAATAAAACCACATGCAGGCACATACATATAAGAACATAATTTCATGACATGCGTGCGTGAAATATCTTAAAACATTGAATCATAATGCGGTCATACATACTTCATCGTATAACATATATATATATTAAGGCATGGCATAAACGTAACATAACTTAAAAGAACATGCGAGTCGTATCCATGAAGTGTGAGCCATAATCGATTGATCAATCTATAAACCAACGTACGCGATGGTGTGGTTCACCCGACCTTACCTCGGGATCCCTATATGTCACACCTTCGTGATGCCACTTTACCATGATGTCACACATGGATCCATAAACTCATACATTAAAACAGGGGATCCCCGGGTCCGACTACCGGACTAACTCCCATCATTAAACTTTGCCCCACAACACTTCAATCCCTCAAAATATTTTTTCTTCATGCCTTAACATTTCATAAACTTTCATGATGCACACATTTCATAAAAATTATGCAAATTTTAAAAATCATGGCCCATCAATATATATTTAATTTCCTTTAAACGTTTCATACTCAAATACATAACATACTACGTATATAATTAAATATATATTCATGGGCCTATACATTTTCTTGGCTCGGTCAAGGACTGATTTCGGGGCCTGGCTCGCTACTTCTAGACCAAACGTCGCTCAAAAAACGGCCGATGAAACGAATGTTCACCGATTTTTCCCATTTTGCCTATTTTCTTAAATATTTGATTTCTTAAAAATCAAGACTAAAAGAATCAATTGGGGCTTATTAAAATCGATTTTGACCTTTAAAATAATTTTAAATCAATTTTGACCTCCAATGTCGATTTGACCATAAGACCGATTTGACCAAATTAAAATCCAAACATCGATTTTTAACTCCAATTAAAATACTAAAGCTCTAATTTTGAATAAGAACTTAAAATTAAACATAACTTAAATTATTTAAAAAGGTTTGACTCAATTTTGACCTTCTGGCTAATTTCTTTAAAATTGAACATTTGACATAATAAAAATAACAGGTACACAATTAAACTAACTTGACCCCATTTTAAAATATTTTACTCGGGACTTGAAGAACCGATCCGATCCAACCGAACCAGCCGAACCGGTTCAGTTAGACCGAACCATAGCAAAAGTAAACCCTAAACCAACAATCACATGCCTACCCTTACGCGCAGCTGCGACCAGCAGCCACTTCACGCGACGGTGCTCCCTGCTCCAGACACCAATGCCGGAGCCCTTCTGGCTAGACCACCCGCAGGTCCAGACGGTTCTAACGTGACCAACTTTGGCTCAAACCGTGGGCTAACAAGGGAGAAATGGTCTCTGCAAGTGGACGCTCCATTCATGCTGCGTTGTCGCGACCACCTGATGGTCTTCACGTTCATTATCTCTACTCCGGCCACCAGTGCCGGAACCCTTCCGGCTGGACCACCCCCAGATCCAGACGGTTCTAACGTGACTGACCTTACCTCAAACCATGGACCGACCATGGAGAACGATCCTCTGCAAGTGGACGCACCAGCCCAGCGGCGCGATGCGCCCCTCACGACTTCTACTGCATGATGTGGTTCGCTCGAACCCTTAGCCACTATCCTCCATTCATCTAGACCACCATGAGTCCCTAGTAACCCCTAGAACTGGGCCAACACCCCTGGAAATTTCCATGACCGAAGCCTCAAGACAAGAAAGCGTAACATGTCAAAAACCATGAGTCTCATGCATGAACTATGAGACCTTACCTCAAACCATGGACCGACCATGGAGAACGATCCTCTGCAAGTGGACGCACCAGCCCAGCGGCGCGATGCGCCCCTCACGACTTCTACTGCATGATGTGGTTCGCTCGAACCCTTAGCCACTATCCTCCATTCATCTAGACCACCATGAGTCCCTAGTAACCCCTAGAACTGGGCCAACACCCCTGGAAATTTCCATGACCGAAGCCTCAAGACAAGAAAGCGTAACATGTCAAAAACCATGAGTCTCATGCATGAACTATGAACATAGAGGTAAAGATCCGAAATATTCACATAAGAGTCATGCAAAACCTTTATAACCAGTGTATTATGATCTAAATGGTGAGAAAAGAAGAATACAACATGCCTTGATTGAAGAAATGAGTAGAGATACGCGTTACCGGAGCGGAGTACAATGGATTAGACCAAACACCTTTGAATTCCAACCGAAGAACTGAAAATTCGACCACCTAGGGGGAGGAGGAGGCTGAAGTCGGATGATGGAGGAGGAGGAGTAGGTTTCGAAATTGTGGGAGGTGAGTGAATGAGAGGTGTACAAAAGATCCCCTCCAACTTGTTTTAATTAAAATAAAATGCTTACTCCCAAAACTAACCCTCCTCTAATTAAAAATGCTTAAAAATACTTAAAGTGTAGACTTCAAGCCTCTAATTTTCGTAATATAAGGTCTCTCAAATTTAAAAGTGTAGTAAAATTCATAAAAATGACCCGTATCGGCGAAAAACGGTTTCCCCTCGATAACTGTGCATATAAGGGCTAAAACATTTAAAATATTTTCAATTTGGTCATCTCCGATCTCGTCCCGCTTACCGGAACTCAAACGGTACCGTAAAATGACATGCACAAAGTAAGGCATAAAATGATCATATAATCACATAAACTGACATGCAATCATACTAACATAAAGTTTTCCCCCTAGTCATACGCTCAATTTACGTAATTAGGATTTCTGGGCGTTACACTCGAGTCTAGGCACAGAGTTTGAGCTTTTGATTTTGATTGACTCTGTGATTTATCTGCCTCTGTGATTATCTGTTTCTTGTCTTACCTCTGAGTTTTGGTAGATGCCGCCGATGAGTGGTAGGAGTAGAATCGCTAGGCAGACTGGTGAGGAGTCTAGGGCTCCAGGGAGTGATGAGGATGTTGAGCAACAGAGTATACCTTTACGTCGTCATGCTAGACAGACATAGGTGGATGATGTGACTAGACAGATTGGCGAGATGGAGCTAGTTCTGGATAGGTTTCAGAGGATGAATCCCCCTACGTTCACTGGCGTCGAAGGCGATTTGATGGCTGAAGATTGGTTGGAACATATGGAGGAATTGTTTGACGCGGTAGAGTATTCTCAAGAGAGGAGATTGAAGTAGTTGTTTTGCAGTTGAGGGAGAATGCTCAATGATGGTGGAAGGGTACTTCTCGAGTTATGAGAGAGAGTGAGACTTTAATCACTTGGGAGAGATTCTGAAACATACTAAACCTCAAAAAAATTTTTTTTAAAAGCCGACGTGGAATATACATTTTATGAAAGCTATAAACAAAACATAACTTAAAGCATTTAAAGAAATAACATCTCAACATACGATAAAACGACTGCAAAAATCCTTAATCCACGTATCACAAGCTAATCATAAAAATCAGAGTATTCAAAAACTGTTTGCGGAAAAACTGAACATGTTTAAAAGCAAATAACATGAAATAACTAAGCGGTCACGGGGTAACAGCCACAACGGAGCATCAGACGTCCTCACCGCCGATCGGAGTCATATCATCAACATTATCATGCTCACATGCACCATATAAACCTACTGAGCCTAAAGACCCAGCATGCTATATCCGCTAATAACAAGGTACATATAATAAAACCACACACATGCACATAAGCGTATGAATATAATTTTCATGACATGCGTGCATTAAAAGACCTTAAACGTTAAATCATACTGTAATCGTACATAAATCATCATAACATATATGTTAAGGCATAGCATAAACATAGCATAAATTAAAAGAACATATGAGTCGTATTCATGAGGTGAGAGCCGTTAAATTCAATTGATCAATCTATAAACCAACGTACGCGGCGATGTGGTTCACCCGACCTTACCTCGGGATCCCTATATGTTACACCTCTATGCTGCCACTTCACCCCGATGTCACACG
Organism: Dorcoceras hygrometricum; assembly: GCA_001598015.1. Lineage (NCBI taxonomy): Eukaryota > Viridiplantae > Streptophyta > Magnoliopsida > Lamiales > Gesneriaceae > Dorcoceras > Dorcoceras hygrometricum. The sequence goes on from KQ986398.1 coordinate 133,016, forward strand.
AGGATCCATAAGCTCATTATCATTATACATTAACAGGGGATCCCCGGGCCCGGCTACCCGGCTAACTCCCATCGTTACTTTGCCCCACAACACTTCAATTTCTCAAAAATATTTTCATTCATGCCTTAACATAATTTAAACTTTCATGATGCATGCGTTTCATAAAAATCATGCAACTTTAAAATCTTGGCCCATCAATATATTCTAATTTTTCTTAAAACATTACATACTTAAATACATAGCATGATACATATAACATTAAAAGTATATTCATGGGCCTATGCATTACTTCGGCCCGGTCAAGAACTGGCTCAAGCGACTCGCCCACTAATTCTAAGTCCCAAAGCTTCAACTCAAACTTAGAACGATCCTAAGCCCAACTCATCTTGGCCCAACAACTAAGAACAAACCCTTTTTAAAATCATTTGAAGGACTCGGCCCAATATCGTTAAAAAGGCTTAAAATTTCATTAAAATAAATATCGGCCCAAAGTCCACTAATTTGGCTAAAACCCAATTTAATTAAAAATTCCAGCAACTTAAAAATAGATTTTGACTATAAATCGTTGAACCAAAAATAATTTTGACTCGAACTAATTTTAACTTAAAAGTTGACTTGACCCGGTAAAAACGACCCGGACTTTAAAAAATAAAATTACCCGGCCCAAAAATAAAATAAATCGGACCAGACTTAAAATATTCGACTCGAGACTCGAAGAACCGGTTCAGCCCAACCGAACCAGCCGGTTCAATTGGACCAAAACAGCCCACTACAAACCCTAAACCCAAAAACACACACTGGTTCATGCAGGGCAGCGACCAGCCGCCAGTCATCACGCTCGACCTCCCTGATCCGGCCACCATGGCCGGAGCCCTTCCGACTGGACCACCCCGAGGTCCAGGCGGTTCTAACGTGATCAACCTTGCCTCAAACCGTGGCTTAACCAGGGAGAAACAGTCGCTGCAAGTGGACGCACCAGCCATGTTGTGCCGTCGCGACCACCAGATGGTATCAGTGATCGTTCTCTCTAATCCGGCCACCACTGCCTGAGAAATTCTGGATGAACCACCCAAAGGTGCAGGCGGTTCCAACGAGACCAACCACGGCCCAAACCGAGCTCGCACGAAGGAGAACGAACGCTGGGAAGGAGACGCACGCGACATGCACAAACACACACTGCGCGGTGTGCGACATCAAGCCATTGGTTCGACCACAATTCCACCACTTCGAACCACGACAAGTCACTCATAGGACCACCATGAACCACTTAACAATGAGCCAAGACCCCTCAAGCAGCCCATGAACCGAAGCCATGCAAAAAGGATCAAAATCTTGAGGTGCACATATGAGTACATGCATGATCATGAACATAAACCTTAAGGTCTGAAACATTCACATAAAATTCATGCATAATCTTTGTAAAAACAGTGTAATATGATCTATATGGTGAGAAAAGAAAGAATATAACATGCCTTGATTGATAGAGAAGCGAAAATACGTGATACCGGAGCGGAGGACAATTGGGGAGACCACACCTTTGAGATTCAATCCAAAACTTGCAAGAGTTTGGTCACCTTGGGGAGGACGGAGGCTGAAGTTGGCTGATGAGAGGAGAGGCTAGGGTAATTTTCGAGTTTAGGTGGAGGGTGTATGAAAAAATGTACTAAAAAGCCCTTCTACCTTGTTTTATTTAAAGAAATAAGAGCCCATCATCATACTAGCCCATCCTATAATTAAAAAGGCTTAAAAAAATTTAAAATTCAGACTTCAAGCCTTTAATTTTCGTAATATTGGGCCTCTCAACTTTAAAAGTGTAGTTAAAGTCATAAAAATGACCCGTATAGGCGAAAAACGGGTCCCCCTCGGTAACCGTGCATAAAATCTCATTTTTTTTTGGAGATCGTGCATAAAATAAAAATATTTTGCTTTAAAATATGTATAAGTGCTAAAACATTAAAATATTTTCGATTTGGTCGTCTCCGGACTCGTCCCCGCTTACCGGTCTCAAACCGTACCGTAAAGTGACATGCACACGTAAAGCATAAAATAATCATGAAATCACATGCATGACATGCAAATCATATAAACATAAGGTTTTCCTCCTAGTCATGCATTCAATTCACGTAATTAGGATTTTCGGGCGTTACAACTCTCCCCCTTATAGAAATTTCGTCCTCGAAATTGAGTTACTTACCGAAAAGCTCTGGATAGCGCGTCTGTATATCGACCTCGGTCTCCCAGGTAGACTCATCTGCCGAGTGATTCTGCCACCGGACCTTGACCATCGGAATCCTCCGCGCTCTAAGTCTGCGCTCCTCTCGCGCTAAGATCTGAACTGGTCGCTCCTCAAAAGATAAGTCTGACGCCAACTGAAGCGGCTCAAAATCCAGCATATGAGATGGGTTCGGGACATACTTCCGCAACATCGAGATATGGAACACGTTATGCGCTGCTGACAGACTGGGTGGTAGTGCTACACGATATGCTAACGTACCGACCCTCTCCAAGATCTCAAACGATCCAATGAATCTCGGACTAAGATTGCCTCTCCGACCGAAGCGCATCACGCCCTTCATAGGCCGCTGCTGACAGACTGGGTGGTAGTGCTACACGATATGCTAACGTACCGACCCTCTCCAAGATCTCAAACGATCCAATGAATCTCGGACTAAGATTGCCTCTCCGACCGAAGCGCATCACGCCCTTCATAGGCGATATCCTCACAAATACATGGTCCCCTACTGCCAACTCCAGATCTCGTCGTCTACGATCGGCATAACTCTTTTGACGACTCTGAGCTGTCCTCATCCGATCTCGTATCCTGGTCACAATATCCGCTGTCTGCTGTACCATCTCTAGCCCAGTCAAAAGCCTCTCGCCAACCTTATCCCAATGCACGGGAGACCTACACCTCCTCCCGTACAGAGCCTCATAAGGATCCATCCCAATCGATTCCTGAAAACTGTTATTGTACGTTAACTCCACCAATGGTAGCCTAGAATCCCACGTACCCTGAAAATCTATCACGCGGGCTCTCAGTAAATCCTCTAGAATCTGGATGACTCTCTCCGCTGACCGTCTGTCTGCGGATGAAAAGCCTTACTGAATGATAGCCTAGTACCCAATGCAGCATGTAAGCTCCTCCAAAATGAAGAAGTAAACATGGAATCCCTATCTGACACAATAGAGACTGGTATGCCATGCAGCCTGACAATCTCTCTAATGTATAGCTCTGCATACTGAGTCAATGTGAAAGTGGTCTTCACCGGTAGAAAGTGTGCGGACTTGGTGAGTCGATCCACAATCACCCAAATATCCGTAAAGCCTCTGGGACTCATGGGTAATCCAACCACAAAATCCATCGTGATGTTCTCCCATTTCCACTCAGGGATAGGGAGTGGCTGTAGCAACCCTGCTGGTCTCTGGTGCTCCACCTTTACCTGCTGACAGGTCAAACACTCTGATACAAATCGTCCGATATCCCTCTTCATCCTTGGCCACCAGTAAAGTGTCGCAAATCTCTGTACATCTTTGTACTCCCTGGGTGAATGGAATACGTCGATGCATGGGCCTCTGATAATATCTCAGCTCTCAACTGCTCAGCATTGGGTATCCACATGCGACCCCTGAAACGAGTAATCCCATCCTTGACTGTGTACAAACCTCGTCCTCTAGCCTCATCTCTCTGTCTCCACTACTGTAACTGCTCATCTGCAGCCTGGCCGTCCCTAATCCGATCTCGAAGAGTCGGCTGAACTGTGAGCGCTGCGAGGCTAGGCGCACAGCCTCCTGAATAAAACTCCAACCCAAATCTCTGAATCTCAGCACAGCCTCCTGAATAAAACTCCAACCCAAATCTCTGAATCTCAATCTGCAGTGGTCGCTCAACTGATAAACACGTCACCACTGAAGTCTTCCGACTCAAAGCGTCTGCTACCACATTAGCCTTACCCGGATGGTAGCTAATGTCACAGTCATAGTCCTTCACCAACTCTAGCCATCTGCGCTGCCTCATATTCAGCTCCTTCTGGGTGAAGAAGTACTTGAGGCTCTTATGGTCGGTGAAAATCTGACACTTCTCGCCATACAAATAGTGTCTCAAAATCTTCAGTGCGAACACTACTGCTGCAAGCTCCAGATCATGCGTCGGATAGTTCTGCTCATAACTCTTCAGCTGTCTCGACGCATAAGCAATAACCTTTCCTCCCTGCATCAGAACTGCACCCAAACCTCTCAAAGAAGCATCTGTATAAACCACAAACTCCTCGTGATCCACTGGCATAGCTAACACTGGTGCTGAAGTAAGGGCCTCCTTCAGCTGATCAAAGCTCATCTGACAGTCAGTACTCCACACATACTTCGCATTCTTCTTGGACAAGACTGTCAAGGGCTCTGAAATAGAGGAGAAGCCCTTGATGAATTTGCGATAATAACCTGCCAAGCCCAAGAAACTACGAATCTCCACTGCTTCGGAATCCCCCAGTTCTGCACTGCTTCCACCTTCTATGGGTCAATGGAAATCCCATCTCTCGACACAATATGTCCTAAGAAAGCCACCCGCTCTAGCCAAAACTCGCACTTGATGAATTTGACGTATAACTTGTGCTCCCTCAAAGTCTGCAAAGCTGTCTGCAAGTGCTGTCTATGCTCCTCAAAGCTCCTCGAATAGATCAGAATGTCGTCAATGAACACGATGATGAACTGGTCTAGATACTGCCTGAATACTCTGTTCATCAGATCCATAAAAATCGCTGGGGCGTTCGTCAGACCAAACGGCATCACCAAGAATTCGTAATGTCGTCGGAGGGGTCCACTGTGAGAGAATCCCATTCTCTTTCAGATAATCTTGAAACTCAGTACTCAAGTATTCGCCACCTCGATCAGATCGAAGTGCCTTAATACTTTTGCCTAACTGATTTTCTACTTTAGCCTTGAATTCTTTGAGCCTTTCAAAGGATTCAGACTTGTACTTCATCAAGTACAAATACCCGTACCTAGAGTGATCGTCGGTAAAGGTGATGAAGTATGTGTGACCGTATTTAGTACCGATACTAAATGGGCCACACACATCAGTATGTATCAGATCCAATAGGCCTTGGGCACGTTCACCCTTGCCCTTGAAGGGTTGCTTGGTCATCTTTCCTTTCAGACAGGCTTCACAAGTCGGTAGGGAGTTGATGTCTGACAGATCAAACAGTTCACTCCTAATCAACTTGTTCATCCTGCTTAGGGAAATGTGACCTAGCCTAGCGTGCCAAAGTTGTGCTGGGTTTAAGTTATCGTGTTTCCGTTTGATTGTTGTTGTGTGTGTTTCGACATCGCGAGTTGGAACGTCTTTAACTTTAAGGTGTATAGATCGTTT
>KQ986399.1:0-10000 GCA_001598015.1 Dorcoceras hygrometricum
AAACCGGTCGGAGCCAGGCACGAGTTGCCAGCAAGGTAGCAATCTTAAACACCCTATGGTTGTGTTTTGTTTTTATCGTATTGATCGTCTCCCGGATTTTGTCTTCCGCTGCCTCGCCGGGAGGCGTGATCCGGATCCGCCGTGGCAACCCCAACAAGAGGGTCCCCAGAAGAAGGGTGAGTGCGCGGCTGACGAACCATGTGCCCTTTCAACAGAGGAAAGATCAGGTGTATAGGTCGACGGATCTGTATATCCCTTCACCATGAGCCATAGTGCTAGAGACTGATATCAGGAGTTTGATCAAACGAATTGGACCAAAATGTTTAAATTGTTGTCATAATTTCAGAAGAGCGCAAATGTGATTTTAATCACAGCTCCAGAGAATGTTTAAAGAAAATGTTTTCAGAATTTGATTATGTTTTATGCTTTCAGTTTCTATCAGAATTCTCAGTTATATATATATATTGCGCTTGTTCATTTCAAAGCGTATTCAGATTTCAGTATGTATTCAGCTCCAGATTCCAGTTTCAGTTTCTATTGCATGATTTTGCTATTCCAGATTTACCTGCTGAGCCTTCGGCTCACTAGTTTTCATTGAGTGCAGGTAATGAGCAGTAGGGAGCTGGATGGAGAGTGGCTGGTTGGACAGTGTTGTTTATCGTGGACATCTTCCATTGTTCTTTTCAGCTTTTGTTTTGATGTACAGAACTTTAGTTATGGTTTTGTATGTTAACAGATTTCTAGTTCCTCATTTTTGTAGAAATCTGAATGAACTTTTGGTGTAAAGATTTATGCAAATTCACTCGTATTTTATCAGCTGGTATATCAGTTCCGCGTGTGTTTTTTGTTCAGCAGAGGATTTAGTTCAACGTTTGGTTTATCTTTCCAGCTGATTTTCTTCAATATTTTCAATTGTTCCGCATTCAGCAGTAATGGATTGTGTTTATTCGCAATTTAGTCCAGAATTTTAGTAACGACTTTTATGTTTATTAAGATTGAAATTTTTGGGTCTTTCAATTCGAACCCCAAGTTTCTAAATTTCTTTTGAGAAAAGTCCGATCGTTACAATCATCTTGATCGAACCACGTAAATTTGGTGTTGAATTTTTACTGCTTGTGTGCGTGTTTATATTCTGCAATCAAGAAACCAGATATTGCTTGTGTGCGTGTTTATATTCTGCAATCAAGAAACCAGATATATATGATATATCTCATGCATAACAGAGTATAAGAAGTGTAAATCAAACTGTATTGCTTACCACCATCGAGAATCTTGAGCAATTACACAACACATAGATGTATTTTTTTTATTATATATCTATTCAAAACTTTAATAATCAATATACATCACATCTAATCGCATCTCATCCCTCGTAACAGAGCAGAAAAACCCGACGATAGCATGGTAATACACCGTTAATCGCTGAGGAGAAAAACCCATTACCGTAGCATGTTAATACACCATTGATCTCACAAACCAATTGTATCCCTCATTATTGATCGACATGATTCAGTTTATGACATTAATCCTAGTTAAATTAGTTGAGAGACAAATTACTGACTAAATGTGAAAGTGTGGAAGCCCTGCGAATCTTTCTATACTTTGTCGTCCACTTTGTACCATTATTTATAGCTAACACAGTTCTCCATTGCTCACTCCCCCAATCCCATCTTCCACCAATTATATACTCTCTCCATACTGCACACAGAATCTTGAAGAAATTAAAATCAGCAATAATATCTTGAATTCCAACTCCTTTAACTCCATGGCTCCACATTTCCTCCTTCCCCTTGCTTTCTTCATCGCTCTCCCTTTCGCCAATGCCGGCGATTGGCCGCCGTTTCCGGGCTTCTCCCCGAGTTCCAGGTTTAGGTCCATGAGTTTCTATACAGGATTCAGGAATCTATGGGGGGCCTCCCATCAAAGTGTAGACGGCAATGGCATCGCTATCTGGCTTGATAAAGAGTCAGGTGTGACGGAAAATTTCATAATCATTTTTTTAGACATTACAAACATACTGAATTTAGAACCATGGATACAACATGGCAATTAGTTGTTGGTATACTTTAATCTCTTAATTTTATTTATTTATTTATTTTTCTGGGGCAGGGAGTGGGTTCAAGTCATTGAAACCATTTCGATCGGGGTACTTTGGAGCCTCCATTAAGCTCCAACCTGGTTACACTGCTGGAGTTATTACTGCTTTCTATGTAAGATGTTTTGAGATCTTTGGAGATATCAACTCTCTCGGACTAGCAACACATAAACCACGTCAAACGAAGACCAATCAATATCCCAAATGAACGGATTCAAAAATCTTTAATTACTAACGTGAAGTTCTCTATCATTTGTGTTTCTTGTTTTTGATATAAAAAAGCTTGAAATAGTTTTAAACATACGATTACCGACAACAAAAGGAGTTTTAAATTAGACTTTGGTGATGATATAACCAAGTCAGAAATAGATAGTACAACTTGACCTGCAGTTAGATATGGCATGCATATTGACGCTACATCGAGGCATGTTAACAATCTAACAGAAAATGAAAGTATAAAAGAAGGTAAATACTAAAACTCAGTTTAAGCTAATCTACTAATATTATTTTATTTCCATTTTCTATATGAATTAGTTCCTGGTTAATAAGAAAATAATCATTACATGGCATGTGGTTTTTCATAGCTTTCCAACAATCAAGCCCATCCAGGGTATCATGATGAGGTGGATATCGAGTTCCTCGGGACAACCTTTGGAAAGCCTTACACATTGCAGACAAATGTGTACATTAGAGGAAGTGGGGATGGCAGAATTATTGGAAGAGAGATGAAATTTCATTTATGGTTTGATCCCACACAAGATTTTCACCATTATGCCATATTATGGAGTCCTAAAGAGATCATGTAAGTTGCCACTATAAAATCTTGTCATATTATACTTATACGATCGAGTGAAATATTTATTAGCCTTTTAAAAAAATAAAAAAAAAATGATTTGTTAACTTCTTATATATGTTTTCACATCTTTAACATATATGGTTGTTGTGAAGTGTCGACGAGTGAGTTAAATAGATCATTCTTTTTTTCCATAGGAGATTCTCAAAAAAGTTTGGATTTTACGTGCATAATTTAAGCAATTTTAACCATATATGTATAAACCCCCCCCCCCCCCCCCCGACCTGATATATCTATCACTATATACGAAACATATTAGACTTCTATCTTTTAGCCAACGATTTTATTAGAAATTGAGGGCCCAAGATTCCATCAACGCCAGCAAAGTTATACAGTTACATCGAAACAGTATTTTACCTATTGCACTATTTTTTCGCACTTACATTTATTTCACTCATTTAATATTTTGTGTCGGTACTCTATCATAAATGCATATTTCAACTACCCATTAAGAAGTAAACGATATTCGTAATCACATGATTCTTGCAGAATTGCTAATTGGAAAAACCAAATGAATCATAAAATTCATACTAAAAAGGTTCATCATTATTTGAATTGTTATTACATGTTTGAATTTGTTCCTTAGTAATTGTTTTGTTGTCTTTTCAGATTCTTTATCGACGATGTTCCAATTAGAAGGTATCCAAGAAAAAGTGATGCTACATTCCCCCTTAGACCAATGTGGGTATATGGATCCATATGGGACGCATCTTCGTGGGCGACCGAGGATGGGAAATACAAGGCCGACTATAGCTACCAACCTTTCATCGGGAGGTTCACCGATTTCAAGGTGAGCGGTTGCACGGCCTTTGCGCCGTCCTGGTGCCACCTGGTGTCGGCCTCACCATTCCCGTCCGGTGGCCTGACCGGGCAGCAGTCTAGGGCCATGCAATGGGTGCAAAGTAGGTATTTGGTGTATGACTATTGCAAGGACAATAAAAGGGACCACTCCCTCACACCTGAGTGCTGGAATTAAATCATTCAAGATTAAGGATTCAAATTCAAGGGCCATGCATGCAGATTAAATTATTGATATCTTTCAGTCTTAATAATTTGCTTGAACTTATTTTTGAAAAACTTCTTTTTTGGGTTTCTGTGATGGATCCCATCTTGCCAACAAAAAGTTGCAAGATAAGTATGAGGGGTAACAATAACATCCAAATACCCAAAAATATAATTAGTGAAATAATAATAAGCTGTTGGAGTTTTTTTTGTCATGTTTCCACATTGTATTTTAGTTATAGTGGTACAAGAGTGAGGTTGCGAGATCATTGATACTGTATGTATTTTAATTGGAAGGAGTGCAATTTCTTGTCAGTTTGTTATTAAGTTTCCAAGTATAATGTTTGTTTTTCTTAAATTTAACTAGTACAAAATTTGTTTCATTAAATATACACTTAGTTTAATAGTCTTAAATCATATATGAAGGATGGTACACATTCATGTCATGGAGTTGATGGTTTAAAAAACATTAAATAGTTCCACTACTACAATAATTGCTCTAACTGAATTAAACAACTAATTAAAATGACTCCCCAAAACACTATTCTAGCTAATATAAATTATTTAAAACTTACTCCGATCCTAGAAGTCTTATCGAATTATAAGTTGTATTTATTCAAGTACACGAGCAAAATATTGTAAAAATGATAACTGATATAAGAGAAAGATTACTTAACCTGCTAGCTAGTAGACATAACGGGACAATTACATGTCTAAAATAACTATAAAATGTCACAAATATGATAAAATATATATGCAAAGAGTCTTTTAATGATAAAGCAATAGATATACTCATATTTATTTTGATTTTCATAACCATTGTAAAATTGATTTATATTTGTACACTTTTTACAATAGAGCATGGTGCAATAATACTATGTCGGGCCATCACATCAAACCCCGATTTGGTTAAAAATTTCAAATTTTTACAACCGAGAAACAAATTTGAAAGAATAATGTGTCTCGATTAAATGAAATTACATAACTAAAGCCTAAATACTGAACAACATAGTGAAATATAGGAAAACATTAGCAGTGATGGATCGAAAAAACGGGTGACCAAGAGCACTCACGTAGCTCCAGCACCGAATTCTTGATCGAAAACTCAGATCCCGTACCTTTAAAATGGTTTTGAAATATAGCAAGGATTTGGGGATGATAGATCGTGCCTAAGCTGGTTTCGCTGCGCCAAACTGAATCAGCTCGGAGTAAAGCTGCGCGATCTGAATGAGTTTTAAAATTGAGCTGCAATAACTCTGGTTTTTGAAAGGTTTTAGCATCGAGAAATAGATTAGGTATGATTAAAAATCATTCCTAAAGAAACCCGAGATAATCTCTGAAAATTGAAAGCTTAAAACTGTTTTAAACACATGTATGCAGATGCAGAATGTAAGTGCAGAAAGCTGTAAAGAAAGCTTTAAATAAAGTTGTAAAGAAAACAAACACAAAAATTTGTTTCTGGAAGTTTGGAGCTCAATCTCCTAAAGTCTCCCTTTCTTCCGTTGCTAGAAGGATCACTAGAAGATTTGATCTACAGCAATCTGTACAGACCGATCCAACATCCCGCAAGCTGCGAGAACTCCTAGCCAGCTCACAGGCTGTGTGACTGATTAACACTTCTTTAACGTCTCTGTGATAAAGACTACAATGATATGTGTTTTTCTGATTCACTCATCTAATCTATTAAGCTCATCTCTCGAAACTGTGAGTGAATCTGTGTGTAAGAATTTACAGTGTAAGCTCACTCTCTCGTATATTTTCTCACAAACTAGGAAGTGCTTCTTTGAAAGCTGATATCTGTTTTCTTCCCTGGTTTGTGCAGACGACTATTGATCCAGCGTTTAAGCTTTTTGGCTTGTGCACCAGCCCATACTTGGGCACGAGCTCAGCTTGTACATCAGCTGCCACCTGAGTGTACAAGCTCTCGACTATGCACTGCTTTATGTATTCTTTCGTGCCTCTCTGCACTTCACGTTCTTCGCGCTTTGCTCTTTTTCGCTCATACATCCTCTGTTCATCGTCTCTCGTGCATTTATATAGCCTTCGTGCAATTCTATCCGTTGGACACAAAGTTATAGCCGGTCAAAAGGCTTCTGTAAAGTTCTGATGAAGTTGTACCTTGTGTCCTTTATCACTAAATGCAATTGCAGGCTTTGTTGACTTTGAACATGTGAACTTTGTACCTGATGAAGACAAGACAAAGTAAATCAGTTTGAACTACTACAATACAGTCTATGCATATTCTCATGTTCAAACTGCTTTGCTCGTGATCTGATGGCCTCTACTGCTCTGTTCTCTGAGCTGGTCTCTCCCAACTAGTCTCTCAGGTGGTCTCTCAGCTGGTCTCTGAGCTGATCTCTCCCAGCTGATCTGTTCTGTTATGCTCGCTTCTTATCTGATCTGCTCTTGTTCACCATCTGCTATAAGCTGAGTCTTTATGCTCTTGAGCTGTTTCTGCATTTCTCATCTGCTCTAAAATGTTCTAAGCTGATCGACTCACTGTTGATCTATACTGTGCTGATCTTCGCTCTAAGCTGGGTCAGCATGGGTGTCTGCTGGTGGACCAGCTTAGATGTATAATGGACCAGCTTAGATGTCTACTATACCAGCTTGAAGTCTCCTTACTGTTCCAACTTGGACATCTCTTCAATCTGCACACAATTCGTCGGTTCCCAGCTGATCTGCTACAGTGCTCTTTCGGTTTGTGGCTAAGCTGCTGCAGTACGGTGCTTTCAGCTCTCAGTTGTTCTGCTACGGTGCTATTCTTCTTTGGCACGGTAATCCGAACCAGCTGGCGACCTGTGCACTTGATAAAAACGCTAGAAACTTACGAACATGTTTTGTATTAATCAAAATTCAAATGTGATTTGTTTTATAGATCCAACAAACAATGATTTTTCCGGTCCTGAAACTCTATAGATTCCTTTTTTGGTTTATTTCAACTGGAAAAGTGGTGTAAAGATGAGTGTGACGGCGTTATATTCTGATTTTTGTTTTATTGTCATACATTAGGATTTCAATAAATTTAAAATAATGTTTTAATTTAAAATATTCAACCGTTCATGTTAGAAGAGATGCCCTATAAATCAACTTATGTTTGATGTTTTATCCACTCAACTGTCATATACAATATTTTAAAATATAATTATTATTTATTTTATTTTCATCGTTGTCTTATCAATTTACTTGTGAAAGTTACGTGGACAAAGATCTTGAATATACGAATTAGTATTTCTAAATTGTATTTCTAGTGAATAAAGTAGTCTAAAACAAATACAAGAGCCGCTCAAACTCAAAATTACTATCCGTGGTGTTGTGCACCAACACGATAGTAGAGACATATAAATGTTCAAGTTATGGTGTTTTGCACGAACACGATAGTAGAGACATAAATGTTCAAATTATGGATAGATGGTTCAACGATGAAATTGAGCAATCCTCTCTCAAACTTTTCAAATGGTTATTATTCATCGAGCGTGAAGTTTGTGATTAATGGTGTACATAATAGTCCTTATAACCCGACATAACACTGAAGCTTTACATGACAAAATTGCAATTTGACTCTTTTACTGGTTTCACGAAGACCATTAGGTGGTGAGATTTGATGTAATATAAAATGTGTAGAAGTCAGTACATTGTGATCAGTGATTCATTTCTTAATTAAGGGCGTGGATATCCTATAGAATACGAAGATTTAATAGTGCATCTAGTCTCTAACCAGAGCAATATATATATATTTTAATGCAAAGAAATTTCATTAGGTACACATCTGATGCCACTTTTTAGTCTCTAGAATGGTTTCATGTTGTCGAATTATGAGCAATACTCGATACACCAATGGTTGTTGATTCGATCGAATTGATGAGATAAAGAGATCGAATTATATGATAAGCATAATCGACTGATTTTCGTAGACACTATTAGTGATACATCGTAAATTATGGGGCGATACTACTAGCTTTTATCATGATTTGATGGGTCCAATTCGAAATGAGTTGTGACATTCTTGTGATAAATAAAGTTGAGGCATAGAGTGGAGCTAATAGGGTATAAGCTGAATAAGGTACATCGGTAGTCCTAAACCACATAGAGTTGGAAATCCACTTTTAGTTGTATTCTTGAAACCACCAAGGGTCACATAAGAATCGGATTTCTGTTGAGATAATAAAACTCAAATAGTTGAATTTCGAGAAAGAAAGTTTGACATTCTCAAAAGACGGAACTTGTAAATGAGTTTACGAGATTTAAGGATTTAAAAAATGCAACTGCTAAAAAATGTGAAAGGGAGTACACCTACCAAAAGTGCATTGGAAGTGTTCCAAAATTGGAAGCTGCAATATTTAAATTCAGTGATTGGAAAATTGGGTTTATATAATTTTAACGTGCTATTTGCACTCATAAGATCGATGACATATGTTCGTCGATCGTGATTCCTGTCATTAAATTAAATATATATAGATTTTGATTAGACTAGCATGACATAAGTTATTGCATACAAATCACTCCTCCTCTCTCAACTCACTGGATCGCACCCCCTCTCCTCTCTTGGGATCGTGCACCCCCGCTGACCACCGCCTCTGTTGTTGAACATTGTTGTGCTATCGGCGTTGTGCTATCTCTGATTTCTTTCTTCTCTCACAAGTTTTTTTCCAAACATTCACTTGTTTTTCTAGTGCAAACAAGTGAAGGAATTTGCAATCCACTCGTTGATCGTATTTAAGAGAAAATTGGAGGACGTCCTAAAGGTGTTCCATTCGTGTTGTACCAAGAAGACTATTTTTTCTTAAAAACTGGAATAGTCGGAGCCGAAGCCGTATTGCTAGAAGGTAATACAATAAACCACCTATGCATGATAATTAAACATACTTGTGCCCAGAAAATATTTTTCTTGTCAAAATAAAATCTTAAAATTTCGCTGCTCCTTGAACATTAGAACACGATAAACCAACAGTTCAAATCTATAAAAATTTCGATATGACTTGGCCCACTACTACTAGAGACATACCAACAACACAAAATACAATTTCAACAATATGTTCTAAAAACAATATGTGTATTAAACAATGTAAATCAACATTAATATTGTGTCGGCCAGATACTAAACTAATAATATAATATGTAAGAAATAGAATCCTATGGAAAGTAAATATTTTAAAACTACAGACTCTGGAAAATTTGTAGACTCCATATGTTGGGAAACTGTGGCGGATTCGGATCCCGTCTCCCGGCGGCGCAGCGGAAGTTTAAAATTTAGCGCCGGGAAACGTTCAGTACAATAAAATCATGCTATAAACCATTCATAGGATGATTAGTAGATTACCTTGCTGGCGACTTGCGCCTGGCTCCAACCGGAATTACAAGAAGACCGGCTCTTCACGGTAGGCGGCTGTAGATTCGTCAATCAGGTCCACGACCGGAAGGAAGACTCCATCGTCAGCCTGCACTAGAAGGCCTGACGAGATCAGCGCGGACGGATTCTCCTCGAAAAACTGATCGGAGCAAGTCCGATCAATCAACGGCGGCGACGGCGAGGCTTGTATGGAGAGGGGCGGCCGAGAGCTTGGTCTAGGTTTAGGGTTAATGTGTGTCTTGTCTTATGATTAAAGCCTTAAGTCTAATTAAATAAACTAGTGATAAACTTGGACCGGTCCAACGGGCCCGGGTCCAAATGACGATATCCATCACCATGACTTCATCATAACTCCGATCGCCGATCAGATCGGACCGATCGACTCAGTTTCCAAAACTGAATGATATGATATGAAAAACAATTTTTCAGATCATCCAACCTGGAAAACAAAACAGGAATTCTCTACAATGACACTATAGAACAATTGAAGGGATGTGGCGCAGCTTGGTAGCGCGTTTGTTTTGGGTACAAATGTCACGGGTTCAAATCCTGTCCGATCAAACAACGGCGGCGGCGGCGGCGCGTGGCAAGCACGGCGGCGGCGGTCGAGTCTGAGAAGGGGAGGCGGCCGAATGCTTAGTCTAGGGTTAGGGGTAATGTGTGTCTCCATTATGTATATAATTCAACATGCCAACTATTA
>KQ986402.1:18144-45976 GCA_001598015.1 Dorcoceras hygrometricum
GCACTATACTGATCCTCATTCTGTCCTCCTGATTCCTGGAATAGACCCCTACTACGACCACGACGTCTAGGCGGCATCTAAAACACTCAACAGGATAAGGAAAACATAACAAATACAGCATAGAAAGCATATAACACCAATATGCAACACATAGTCATATAAGTCAAGCACATGCAATACGCAACACTGTGCCTAGACTCAAGTGTGATCAAAGGAATTGAGCTTATCCCAGTTTAAGCTCTGATACCAAAAAAATGTCAGGCCTCATGCTCACAACAGATAAACACATGCGGAAGCTATCAAAAAGTGGGTAAAATTTTTCGCTTTTAGGCCCGACTGTTTTAAACGTATAATATAAAATACAACAATACATAAAATAAGTTCCCAAATCATAAAACAATCAACAACAAAGAATACATAATTCAAACATGTATCATATCTCCCCCTACGGGTACAACAACAAAGCACAGGGCATCCCCCTGGCTAACTGATACATATATATATATGCTATATGCTACTGGGACACACTAGCCACCTCCTGGGGCACCGCCAGCTGGGTTGAACCCACGACCAGCTGTAGAACCTGGGTTTCCTGAAAACAACGCAACAAAGAAACAAACCAAGCCCCGGAGGGACATGGGGTCAAACCCCAGTATGGAGAGCAATAATACAACAGAAATAACAGCAAGGAATAAAATGCAGGTGCTATGCAGGAGACGCCAAGGAACAATGGAAAGCTCGACCCACAAGGGAGCTAAGGAACTCAAACATAGCTCCAAGAATCATTGAAAACGTACAGTGGCCACGAGGTGTGTTCACAGTGTGGTAGTGAGCCACTCACCATGAAACGACACACACTTACCGGATGCATCAAACAACTTAACCTACTGTTGCCTCGCCCATGAACTGTGGTAGTTAACCACTCGGCTCATGGTGGCTACGATCCCAGCAGGGAGATGAGAGTGCGGTATCGCCGCTCGCCCTCACATCCTGGTAAGAAGACAATAACAATGCAACAATGGTACAAGGACTACCAAAAACTGGAAAGGAATACCATGCGTTTATGCAACATGCGGGAATGCCAGCATATAAACATATGCAACGCAGCAAATACACAAATAGCACACACAATTCTCAACAGAACACAACCAGCAGGCACGGCAATTCCACATACCAGCGACTACAATTCATCCAAGCCATAACTTCGCTGTAAAACAAGCTCAAATCCGTACCTTATACTGAGCAACAACTAAACCTGCGAGAAATTCCAAAGACTCTGGTAAAAGCCTGTTAAACACACGACATACACAACGTAAATCTAACAGGTTGCTAATCAAGCTCACGG
Organism: Dorcoceras hygrometricum; assembly: GCA_001598015.1. Lineage (NCBI taxonomy): Eukaryota > Viridiplantae > Streptophyta > Magnoliopsida > Lamiales > Gesneriaceae > Dorcoceras > Dorcoceras hygrometricum. The sequence goes on from KQ986402.1 coordinate 19,490, forward strand.
CTGGGAGCCTCACTCGACCAGCTGCTCCAATTACCTCAACAATTACATAAAAACTAAGAACTAAGGCTAGAAACAAGGTCTCACCGAAAACCAGAACGTCGCTCTACCAAATCGATACAACACTCGAACGGCAGCAACTTCGCGTTCCTCGACTAGCCAATTACAGCTTCTAAAACTGATATGAATTGGAATAGCTTCTCAAGAGGAGTTCAACGCTACCTCGCACGAGCCAAAACAACCACCGGAACGACGGGAAATCGCCGGAAAAGCTCACGGCTGAACAGTGCTCTAGGGTTCGAAAGATAAGGAACGAAAGGCTGGAAATATTTGCTAAGTATGGAATTGAAACCACAATTCGAAGACCAAGTCTTCCTATAAATAGCACTTGCTACGACTGGGAATCAATAACAATTATTGTCCACCGACAAAACCAGTCGACACTAACAAATTTCCCAAACCAACAGACGCAAGAACCAACAACTGATCTATACAACAATCGCTAAAATGACTAACGACTGGTTCTCAAAACGGCGTCGCACCAACTTACTCAAACGACGTCGCATACTAAACCAGCAGCTGGGTATCCAGTCGCAAGACAAAACAACGCAACGTTTTTCTCTCTCTGCTGGATCCAGTCGCAAGCTCAAAACGCAGCGTTGCAACTAATTCGAACGACGTCGCTCCACTGACGTCATCCAGTCGCAAACTCTCGAAAAATACCAGCAGCAAGTAATAGCGTCCAAACTCACTCGCAGCTGGACTCCCAGTCGCAACAACGAAACGACGATGCATACTCTTCGAGCTACAGGAAAGTTGACCCGCGTTGACCTCTACATCTGCTAATCGACCAGCAGGAACTCAAACGCGATCTACCAGCTGGTACCAGACGCAACATCCAAACGACGTCGCGCCAACTAATCTAAACGCAGTCGTTTTAACCCTCAACGCAACTACGCTAAAGCATCTGCTGATCACAACAAACGCAACCAGACTTCACGCAAACGACGGCGTTTCAAGAATCTCGAGCTAAAACATGCTTCGACTGGTTTTGCCACCGACCAGTCGCTAGCTCTCCAAACCAGCTGACACGTCATCCAGCAGGTACCTCAAATATGCGAAAAAAAAACAAAATCTCCAGAATTGTTCAACACACGAAATGGAACCCGAAAATGCAACTCAAACACTCAAATAGAGATCTTAAACCAGCAGAACCTCTATTTATCGATTCATTCCAATGATAATTCTTAATTACGATTCCAGGTCTCACAACTTCATTGGGTATCCAAGGAATTCCATTGGATACTGCTTCTACTATCCCAGCGAAACAAAAGTGTTTGTTTCTAGAAATGCCACTTTTATGGAAAGGGAATTTCTACTTGATAGAAAGGGCAGAATAGTAGAACTCGAACAGGTTCGAGAATAAACTGAAGTACCAGGTGAATCTCCTGCACCTCCAGAGCCAGTACCAGAAATGGTCGTACCTAGGAGATCTGAAAGGGTTCCTAGGGCTCCTGAGAGATATGGTTTTCTCCTTGAAGATGATCAAAGTGATCAAGTTGTTGGATCTGATCCAAGAACTTTCAAGGAGGCGATTTCCGATGCTGATTCAAATTTGTGGCTTGAAGCAATGCAGTCTGAGTTTGACTCAATGCATGCTAACCAAGTTTGGACTCTTGTTAACCCTCCCGAAGGAATTGTTCCTATTGGGTGTAAATTGGTATACAAGAGGAAACTTGGGCATGATGGTAAGGTAATGACCTACCAGGCACGACTGGTCGCGAAAGGTTACACTCAAAGGCAAGGTGTTGACTATGATGAAACCTTCTCGCCAGTCGCGATGTTCAAGTCAATTAGAATCTTATTAGCCATAGCCGCATGGTACGACTATGAGATATGGCAAATGGATGTGAAAACTGCGTTCCTTAATGGAAACATTAAGGAAGAGATCTATATGACGCAGCCTGAGGGTTTCACATCTGTTGGAAGCGAGCATAAGGTATGCAAGCTTCAGAGATCGATCTACGATCTCAAACAAGCATAGCGAAGTTGGAACCTGAGATTCGATGAAACAATTAAGGAATTTGGTTTCATCAAAAATCCCGAGTAGCCATGTATATATAAGAAGGTAGTTAAAAGCGCTGTGACATTCCTCGTACTTTATGTTGATGACATTCTACTCATTGGGAATGATGTAGGAATGCTGCAATCAACTAAAGTCTGGTTGTCTATTAGATTTTCGATGAAGGACATTGGTGAAGCATCCTATATTCTTAGAATACAGATCTATCGGGATAGATCTAAACGGATGCTCGGACTCACCCAAGCCACCTACTTCGATACCATACTTAAGAGGTTCTCTATTGAAGAGTCCAAGAGAGGAAAACTACCTATGTGCCACGGGTCACTCTATCTAAGTCTATGTGTCCGAAGAATGATGAGGAGATAGAGAGCATGACACGTGTGCCATATGCCTCGGCAATAGGTAGTATTATGTATGGCATGATCTCAACTAGACAGGATGTCGCATATGCTCTGAGTGTCACGAGCCGCTACAAGGCCAACCCCGGCCAATTACATTGGAAGGCTGTGAAGGATATTCTTAAGTACTTGCGAAGGACTAAGAATATGTTCATGGTCTATGGGGGTGGTGAACTGAAACTGGAAGGCTACACTGATTCTAGCTTCCAATGTGACGTGGATGATTCGAAGTCAACCTCTGGATTTGTATTCATGCTCAATGGTGGTGCTGTCTCTTGGAAGAGTTCCAAGCAAGAAACCATCGCGGATTCAACCACTGAGGCTGAGTACATCGCAGCATTAGCTGCTGCTAAGGAGGCCGTTTGGATAAGGAATTTCGTCCAAGAGTTGGGCATCATTCCTGATGGAGTTGGTCCAGTCCCGGTGTACTGCGACAGCACGGGTACCGTTGCGCAAGCAAAGGATCCTAGGTCTCACCAAAGATCCAAACATATACTAAGGAAATACCACATAATCAGGGATATTGTGGGTAGAGGTGACATAGCAGTTGAGAGAGTCGCCTCTGCGGAAACGTTGCTGATCCACTTACGAAGCCCTTGCCAGGACCGTTGTTTTAAAAACATCGCGAAACAATGGGACTGCGTCAGATGAGTAGTTGGATTTAGGGCAAGTGGGAGATTGTTAGAGTAGATGCCCAACTAGCCAACTTGTGGCGTGTGGGTTTATTGACTTTTGTATATGACAGTCTTTATATATGATATTCGCATTTGTTTATGGCATTCTTTATCTTCGTTATGTTTATATAATGTTAACAATTGTGTTGGATAAAGACCTAGAATGCGCCATAGTGTATGTTAGATGTGATAGTGGGTATGACGGCTATCATGAAACACATCTAATAGTCACTGTGTATTCTGAATTAGTTCCTAGTCGATTGGGCCGTCAAAATGAGGATAAGGCCGCCCGAGATTGAGACTAGTATCTGCGATGCGAAGTACCATGTTTCATTGGTAGGGAACATTGTGATGTTCTGAGCATGCAGATAGATAGTGACCTGATGATCTATCGAACTACCCTCGTTCGGACTTTCCAAGTGGTTACCATTTGTCGAGTGGACAAGTCCGAGGTCTTGGTTGTACTGATTAGTCCTCACGACTCGAAACGTCATTGAGACTCTACATGATAGGCGTCTCACTTTGACCCGTTTGCCGACTCACTTGGGGTCATTAGGCGGCAGGATTGGGTGAGATCCCGATGCATGTAGGAGTCGATGCATCGTTGTCGGGGATTCACCGCTCGCTTACATGCGTGGATATCCTATGCTATCTGAGGGGATAATAGTGTATAAATCTCTGGCCAGAGTACAAGAAGTGTTTTAGGTAAATGGGTTTACCTAGTTACACTCGTGATGTCACTATTCGATCTCCAAGATGCATGCATAGTTATCGGTTCTCTAGCGACTCTCGATTTATCAATGGTCGTTGATCTGATCGGGATATATGGATTGAAAGGACCATAATGTACGCTAACCACGACCAATTGGTTCTTGCAGGCACTATCAGTGATACCTAGGGGATCATGGCGCGATGTTGCTAGGCGCTTTACCATGATCCGTTGGGCAAGTCCGAAATTGGGATTTCGGAGCCGCAATGGTTGCGGGCCCACGGCTAGCTGTATCCCTGAACCATTTAGGGTCACACAAGTACTGGATTTATGATTCACACACGGAAACTGAGCTCAATGTGTTGAGAATATGAGGAGAATTTTAGGGAGTGCGACTTCCTAAAAGTCAACAGGGGTCAAATTGCGATTTCCCGCTGTTGAGGGGCTAAGTAATCTGAAAAATTGTTTTCACATCATAATATTCAGTTTTGGAAACTGAGTCGATCTGCCCGATCTGATCGTCGATCGGAATTATGATGAGACCACGGTGATGCAGATGAACCGAATGTTCATACGTTGGACTGGGCCCGCCCCAGGTCCAATGGACCGGTTCAAGCCCATCACACCTATACATAGTCTTGAGCCTAGGGTTGCACAACATAAGAATCATAACAAAACCCTAGCCTCCAACTCTAAGGTTTTCGGCCGCCCCTCCTCTCCCAAAAGCCGCCGCCGCCGGCCACCACCATCGCCGCCGCCGCCGCCGCCGCCGCCCCTCACCGGAATTTGTTCCGGACAACTTTTCGAGGAGTTTCCATCCGTGCTGATCTCGTCAGGCCTTTTAGTGCAGGCTGACGAAGGAACCTTGCTTCCGGTCATGGACTTGATTGGACGAATCTACCGCCGCCTACCGTGAAGAGCTAGTCTCCCTGTGATTCTGGTTGGAGCCAGGCGCCAGTCGCCAGCAAGGTAACACCCCAAGAAACGCCCTAGGAATGGTTTATAGTGCTGTTTTCATTGTATTGAACGTTTCCCGGCGTTTATTTTAATCTTCCGTTGTGCCGTCGGGAGACGGGATCCGGATCCGCCACCGTTCTCCAACACTGGGGCACCTCCAGCTGGGTAAAAACCAAGACCAGCTGCAGAACCTGAACAACAAAACAGACAAGGAAAACAAACCAAGCCCCAGAGGGACATGGGATCAAACCCCAGTACGGAGAGCAACTGAAACAGCTAAAGAAAAGCATAAGATAAAATGCAGATGCTATGCATGAGACACCGGATAACAGCTGAAGGCTACAACCGAAAAGGGAGCAAGATACAAGACAACAACACAATGTACGCTACGGCTGAGATCTGAAATGCAAGTGATGTAATGCGTGTATGCACATAACAGAGACAGTAAAACACTGGCAGCAATACACGAAACAACAATCAGCCATCACTGCATTTACCCCATGCCAAATCTCACGCTGTAACAAGCTCAACCCGTAACCTAACTCTGTGCAACGATTACCACAACAAGAGTCCCGAGAATTCTGGTTTAGACCTGCTAAACACACAACGTACAAAACATAAATCCCACGGAACACGGAACAGACTCACGGCTGGGAGTTATACACTCCAACAAGCAATCATCCTACTCAACAACTCAACTAGAAGCTCACTAACAAAGCTCTAAAGTAAGATCTTATCTCTAAATCGAAGGGCTACTTGCACAGCGAACACACGGCCGAAGGAAGCACTTAGCGATCTTACTTCCAGCTAACAACAGCCTCCGAGAATGGTATAGGATGAAAGGGCTTCTCGAGAGGAGTCCAACGATACCTCGAACGTCCAAAAAGGTGACCGGAAATGACGGAAATTCATCGGAGAAACTTACGATGAACAGTGTTCTAGGTTTTGAAGCGAAGAACAACAATCGGGAGAAAATATCGCTAAGTATGGAATCTGATAATCCAGTCGAAGACCAAGTCTTCTAATATATTTACACTTCACACCAGCTGACAGCAGCAAGAGCGGGTTCCACCGACAAAACCAGTCGACACCACTGAAAATCCAAACAGCAGTCGAAAGACAAACCAACGGCTGAATTCTCAAACAATGCTAAGCAAAACGGCGTCGCATCAACTTAACCAAACGACGTCGCATAGGACACGTCATCCTTGCTGTCAACAGCTGATCAACCAAACCAGCGGCTGGACAAAACAATGCATCAGATTCCTCAACAGTGAATGTCTAACGCGACCACCAGCTGACGCTAAACATTACACCCAAAACGCTGCGTTTCAACTAAATAAAACGGCGTCGTAAAGAACCCAACAACTGATCACTACTGAAGGCAGACGCACCAGCTGCTGAATAACAAAACGCGCTAACTAACCAACATCTGAAATCCACGTAAGCGCTACTGCTGATTCTTAACCAAACACAACGTCTGATATAATATACGCGTTCAACAGATCTCTACTGTTCACTAGGTCAAAACGACGACGTTTGCACCCTATACAAAACCAACATTTGGTCTCTAACGCGAAATTACCAAACTGTCCAGAATTATTTCAAATGCGAAATCCGACCCAAAATTATATACAAACCTTCCAAATGAAATCTGAACATCCAGAATTCCTTAAGAATCGATTAATCCAACAATTAATCTTTATTTAATTTCAGGTCTCACATTTCTCCCCCACTAAAATGGATTTCGTCCTCGAAATCAAACAACAATTCTAAAAATACAACACAGCAACGGAAAACCAAAACAGAAAATCGCCCAACACATGGCCAAGAGTTCAAGATAACTGAGCAAGCAAATAACAACAACAAGGAAAGAAATACCACCAAAACTACAACTACTGGGAATCTAGCACCACAGCTACTCAAACAGATGCGGCCACTCGCGCTGCATATTTTCTTCCAGCTCTCAAGTAGATTCTTCCCTACCGTGTTTGCTCCATTGCACCATCACCAACGGAATGGTTTTGTTCCTCAATCATTTCTCTTTTCTGTCAAGGATCCGCAAGGGATATTCCAGGTAGCTCAACGTCTGATCTAGCTCAACCTCGTCAGTTCTCAGCACATGAGACGGATCTGGCACGTATTTCCTCAACATGGAAACATGAAAGACATCATGGAGAGACGACAATTCTGGTGGCAACAATAGCCGATACGCTAACGGGCCAATCATCTCAACGATTACATACGGTCCGACGTAACGAGGGGCTAACTTTCCCTTGTGACCAAAGCGCATAACACTGCGAAACGGAGAAACTTTAAGGAATACCTGATCACCAACTTGAAACTCTAGAGTTCGACGCCTCTTATTTGCATAATTGTCTTGGAGATCCTGGGCAGGTTTCATCCGCTGTCGAATAAGATCCACATGATCTTTCATTTGCTGCACAAAGTCTGGGGCAGATAGCTGCTTCTCCACCACTTCTTCCCAACACACTGGCGATCTGCACTTCCTGCCGTAAAAAGCCTCAAACGGCGCCATGCCAATCGTCACTTGATAGCTGTTATTATAGGAAAACTCTACCAAAGACAACGCGTCTTGCCAGCTACCACCAAAATCCATTACAATAGCTCGTAACATATCTTCCAACGTCTGGATAGTTCGCTCAGATTGTCCATCTGTTTGTGGATGATATGCTGTGCTCATAGCCAATCTGGTACCTAGAGCTGCTTGCAAACTCTTCAAAAACCTGGAAGTAAACCTTGGATCTCGGTCTGAAATGATCGAAACAGGCACACCGTGCAATCTAACCACAAAATCCACGTACAGCTTCGCCATTTCTTCAGAGAAAAGGTCATACAGTAGGGAATAAAATGTGCAGACTTCGACAATCGGTCGTTGACCACCCAAATAGCATTGCATCCTCTGCTGGTACGAGGTAGATGCGTCATAAAATCCATCGCTATGTGCTCCCAATTCCATTGGGGCACTTCCAAACTCTGCAACAGACCACCAGGTCACATCCTCTCAGCCTTTACCATCTGACAGTTCAAACAACGAGCGACAAAACCAGCAACGTCGCTCTTCAGGACAGCCCACCAGAAGTGCGGCTTCAACGCATGGTATATCTTCCGTGCACCAGGATGAACACTGTGTCTACTGCAGTGCGCTTCCCGAAGGATCTCCTCCTTCAAATCAATGAGGTTAGGCACAACCAGCCTGGCACGAAACCTCAAGCAACCATCAGAAGAAACGGAATAATCTTCAAGTTCTCCAGCCCTGACCTTCAACTTCAACTCGTGGATGGAAGGATCAGTCCTTTGAGCTGCTCGAATAGTCGAAACAATCTGTGGCTCCACTTTGAAAGAAGAAACCACAACACAATCCTCAGCCGGGTAGAATCTCCAACCAGTAGTATTGAGATGCTCCCGTCCTTAGAAATATACAACGAAGCGAGCATCTCACTAGCCTTCCTGCTCAAAGCATCGGCCACTACGTTCGATTTCCCAGGCTGATACTTGATCTCGCAATCAAAGTCCTTCAGCAGATCCATCCAACGACGCTGTCTCATATTCAAGTCAGGCTGCGAAAACAGATACTGCAAACTCTTGTGGTCCGAGTACACCACAAATTGCTCGCCATACAGGTAGTGACGCCAGATCTTCAACGCAAAGACCACGGCTGCTAGCTCCAAATCATGGACTGGATAACGAGTCTCATGCGGTTTCAACTACCGCAAGGCATACGCAATGACTCGACCATTCTGCATCAAAACACAGCCCAATCCATTGAGCGAAGCATCAGAACAAACAACGAAACCACCTGATACGGACGGCAAAGCCAACACAGGTGCAGTAGTCAGTTTCTCCTTGAGCAATTGGAAAGCATTCTCGCATTGATCAGTCCACACAAACCGCTTGTCCTTCTGAGTCAATTGAGTCATCGGCTTTGCTATGCTAGAAAATCCTTCAATGAAACAACGATAGCCAGCCAGACCAAAGAAACTGCGAATCTCCGACACATTCCTGGGACGCTCCCAGTTCAAAACAGCATCAACCTTACTGGGATCCACAGAAATCCCCTCGGCTGAAATAACATGACCCAAGAATACGACGCGATCCAGCCAAAACTCGCACTTGGAGAATTTAGCATACAACTGTTGGTCTCGCAACGTCTGAAGGACAATTCTCAAATGCTCCTTATGCTCCAAAGGAGTCTTAGAATATACCAAGATGTCGTCAATGAACACTATCACAAACTGATCTATGAACTCTCTAAAGACCTGGTTCATCAGATCCATTAAGACTGCAGGTGCATTGGTCATCCCAAACGGCATAACCAGGAACTCGAAGTGCCCGTACCTCGTACGAAAAGCAGTCTTTGCGACATCTTGATCTCTTACTCTCAGCTGATGGTACCCTGATCGTAGATCGATTTTCGAATACACCGTAGAACCTTGCAGCTGATCAAACAGATCATCGATCCTGGGTAAATGGTACTTGTTCTTAACTGTCGCTTTGTTCAGCTCGTGGAAATCAATGCACATCCGCATTGAGCCATCCTTCTTCTTCACAAACAAAATGGGAGCTCCCCACGGCGACATACTAGGTCTGATAAAAACTTTCTCCAGCAAATCTTCCAACTGCCCCTTGAGTTCTCTCAACTCCACAGGCGCCAAACGATACGGGGCACGAGAAATCGGAGCTGTGCCAGGCACCAGCTCAATGCTAAAGTCAATCTCTCACCTAGGAGGAAAACAAGGAATCTCCTCCGGGAACACATCTGGAAAATGTCGCACCACGGGAACGTCACTAAGCTGCACACGAGAAGAAGAAGACGCATCCAAAGCGTAAATCATGAAACCATCATTCCTTAAGGACAACAATCTGAACATCTCCATCGCTAAGACAAAGGCCTAAAACGAACAATCCCATGGAAACAATCCACGGAGGCCCTATAGTTGGACAACACGTCCATCCCAACAATGCAATCGAAATCCCACAAAATCAGACGAATCAGATTCGCCACCAACACATGCTCCCCAAATCTCAAAACGCCATCTAACAAAACCTCCTGGGAGAACAGGCTCACACCGCCCGGGGTAGAAACAGACACGATATCGCACAAATAAATTGTATGCAAACCATGCTCAATGACAAAAGAATCAGGGATAAAAGAATGCGATGCACCGGTGTCAAACAACACACGCACAGGAAAATCAAAAACAAGACAAGTACCTCCAATTACCCTGCTCGGCGTCTCCTCTGCCTGCTCCCTAGTCATGACGTTGGCTTGAGCATGCTGAGGTCCAGAATAGAACGGCTGAGACGACTGTCCGAATCGCGACGGACCAGGCTGTTGGAACGGCCTGAACTGAGTCTCACCAATTCTGGGTTGCAGAAAATGAGGGGAACAACCCCTAGACTGTCCTTCACGACCCTGAGGCGGGGCCGCGGTTTGCTGTGATCCAACTGGCGGACACACCCTAGCGAAGTGCCCATACTGACCGCAAATGTTACAGGAGCTCTGCACTCCGACACACTTGGTAGAAGGATTCTTGCCACCGCAATAACCACAGAACACAACCCGAGAACCACTGCTACTCGAGCTACCTGAACCAGAAGAGTCGGAACCAGACTTCTTCTTGAACCGTTGACCACGGGGTCGGAACCTCTGACGGCCAGATTGCTGCGCCACATGCTGCTGCTGCTGGGGCTGATGGGCTGACTAGGAAGACTGCGAAGACTGCGCTTCCTGACCAGCAGGACGACCACCCTGCGCTACCTGCTGCCTACGAGGATGACGACTCCGCAAACCCTCCTCAATATCGATAGCACTATCCACTGCCTCAGCGTAAGTCTTGATTTTGCTTGTCAGGACCATATGATACAGTTCCTCGTTTAAACCCTCTAAACATCTTGTCCTCTTGGCCCTCTCCCAGCCAGAAACGTGCGGAACATACGCCAACAAGGAAGAAAACATCCTAGCATACTCTGTTAGAGTAGATGCCCAACTAGCCAACTTGTGGCGTGTGGGTTCATAGACTCTTGTATGAAACGATCTTTATATATGATATTCGCATTTGTTTATGGCATTCTTTACTTTCATTGTGTTGTATGATTATTAACAATTGCTTGAGTAAAGACCTAGAATGCACTATAGTGTATGTTAGATGTGATAGTGGGTATGACGGCTATCATGAAACACATCTAATAGTCACTGTGTATTCTGAATTAGTTCCTAGTCGAATGGGCCGTCAAAATGAGGATAAGGCCGCCCGAGCTTGAGACTAGTATCTGCGATGCGAAGTACCATGTTTCATTGGTAGGGAACATTGTGATGTTCTGAGCATGCAGATAGATAGTGACCTGGTGATCTATCGAACTACCCTCGTTCGGACTTTCCAAGTGGTTACCATTTGTCGAGTGGATAAGTCCGAGGTCTTGGTTGTACTGATTAGTCCTCACGACTCAAAACGTCATTGAGACTCTACATGATAGGCGTCTCACTTTGACCCGTTTGCCGACTTACTTGGGGTCATTAGGCGGCGGGATTGGGTGAGACCCCGATGCATGTAGGAGTCGATGCTTCGTTGTCGAGGATTCACCGCTCGCAGACATATGTGGATATCCTATGCTATCTGAGGGGATAATAGTGTATAAATCTCTGGCCAGAGTACTAGAAGTGTTTTAGGTAAATGGGTTTACCTAGTTACACTCGCGATGTCACTATTCGATCTCCAAGATGTATGCATAGCTATCGGATCTTTAGCGACTCTCGATTTACCAATGGTCGTTGATCTGATCGGGATATATGGATTGAAAGGACCGTACTGTTCGCTAACCACGACCAAATGGTTCTTGCAGGCACTATCAGTGATACCTAGGGGATCATGGGGTGATTTTGCTAGACGCTCTTACCATGATCCGGTTGGACAAGTCCGGAATTGTTATTCCGGAGCCACAATGGTTGTGGGCCCACGACTAGCTGTATCCCTGAACCATTGAGGGTCACACAATTACTGGATTCGAGATTTCCGCACGGATACGAAGCTCAATGTGTTGAGCATGGGAATAGTATTTTGGGGAGTGCGACTTCCTAAAAGTCAACATGGGTTAAATCGTGATTTCCCGCTTTTGAGGGGCAAAACGGTCATTTTGCACTGGGGTTCTGAAAAATTGGTTTTTAAGATCATAGTATTCAGTTTTGGAAACTGAGTCAATCGGTTAGATCTGATCGACGATCGGTGTTATGATGAAGTCACGGTGATAGGGATGAACCGAATGTTCATACGTTGGACCCGGGCCCGTTGGGCCGGTCCAAGTTTATCACTAGTCTATTTAATTAGACTTAAGGCTTTAATCATAATATGAGATACACACTACAACCCTAACCCTAGAGCTCCTAAGTGCGCCGCCCCCTTCCTCTCCGAAAATCCGCCGCCGCCGCCGGCCTTCACCGCCGCCGCCGCCACCGCCGCTAATTAATCGGAATTGCTCCGATCAGTTTTTCGAGGAGAATCCATCCGTGCTGATCTCGTCAGGCCTTCTAGTGCAGGCTGACGAAGGAGTCTCCCTTCCGGTCGTGGACCTGATTGACGAATCTACAGCCGCCTACCGTGAAGCGCCGGTCTTCTTGTAATTCCGGTTGGAGCCAGGCTCAAGTCGCCAGCAAGGTAATACCCTGAGAAACACCCTATGAATGGTTCATATTGTGTTATTATTGAATTTTATTGAACATTTCCCGGCCTAATTTTGTTCTTCTGCTGCCTCTCCGGGAGACGGGATCCAGATCCGCCACGGTTCCCCAACATACTCCCGAACAGACATCGAGCCCTGCTCCAGATGATCAAACTCCCGCTCACGGGCATTAACGTACGACCCAGGAACATACTCCTGCCTAAAAGTCTCGCAAAAGCTATCCCAAGTAATCTCAACGCCGGTCTCCAACAAAGTACTAGAAGCACCTCGCCACCAGCGCTCTGCACCCTTTCTAAGCTGACGGGTCACCAAGCTCAAACGAAGCTCATCGTCATACTGGACACGATCGAATAGACCAGTGATGTTCCGAAGCCACAAATCTGCATCCTCTCTAGACTCGTTGCCGTTGAAAACCTGAGGATTCATCCTCTGAAACCTCGCTATCACAACGTCCATCCTCTCTACAGGGGTCGGCAAAACCTCAACCTCATCCTCCTCATCACGGCTACTACGAGTACGACTAGGAGCACTACGCCGATCCTCATTCTGCCCTTCTGAGTCTTGAAACTGCCCCTACCTCTACCACGACGTCTAGGCGGCATCTACGAACACTCAACAGGATAAGGCAACAGAGAATAGATACATCATAGATATCACAACAATATGCAGCACATAATCACATAGGTCAAGAACATGCAACACACGACACTGTGCCTAGACTCAAGTGTGATCAAAGAAATCGAGTTTATCCCAGCTTAAGCTCTGATAAAAATGTCAGCCTCGTGCTCACAACAGAGTAAAATCACACAAACACAAGCGGAAGCTACTACAAAGCGGTTAAATTTTTGATTTTGGCCTGACGGTTTAAAACAATATAATTTAAAATACGACAATACTCAAAATAGATATCCCAGTTTAACAAAACCACCACAACAAATGGTACAGCATAAACATGTATCAAATACCCGGTAACAACCACAACTGAGTACAACAAAATACAACAAAAGCACAGGACATCCCCTGGCTAACTATACTGATACATAAACATATGCTATACGCTACTGGGATACTCTAACCACCTCCTGGGACACCTACAGCTGGGTAAAAACCACGACCAGCTGTAGAACCTGAACAACAAAACAGGCAAGGAAAACAAACCAAGCCCCAGAGGGACATGGGGTCAAACCCCAGTACGGAGAGCAACTGAAACAGCTAAAGAAAAACATAAGATAAAATGCAGATGCTATGCATGATACACCGGATAACAGCTGAAGGCTACAACCGATAAGGGAGCCAAGGAAGCTCAAACATAGCTCCACAGAATTTGCAAAAAATAGTGGCCACGAGGTGTGTTCAAAGTGTGGTAATGAGCCACTCGTCTTGACACCACACCCGAATACCAGATGCATCAAACAACTCAACCTGCCGTTGCACAACTCATGAACTGTGGTAGTTAACCACTCGGCGCATGAGGGCTAACAATCCCAGCAGGGAGATGAGAGTGTGGTATCGCCGCTCGCCCTCGCATCCTGGTAAGAAACAACAGCACAAAACAACAAGATACAAAGCAAGGAGTCTGAAATGCAAGTGAATAAATGTGTGTATGCACATAACAGTAGACAGTAAACACTGGCAGCAATACACAAAACAACAATCAGCCATCACTGCATTTACCCATGAAAAATCTCATGCTGTAACAAGCTCAACCCGTACCTTAACTCTGTGCAACGATTACCACAACAAGAGTCCCGAGAATTCTGGTTTAGACCTGCTAAACACACAACGCAAAAAACATAAATCCCACGGAACACGGCACGGAACTCACGGCTGGGAGTTATACACTCCAACCAGCAATCATCCTACTCAACAACTCAACAGGAAGCTCAATAACAAAGCTCTAAGGTAAGATCTTATCTCTAAATCAAAGGGCTACTTGCACAGCAAACACACGGCCGAAGGAAGCACTTCACGATCTTATTTCTAGCTAAAAACAGCCTCCGAGAATGGTATAGGATGAAAGGGCTTCTCGAGATGATTCCAACGCTACCTGAAACGTCCAAAAAGGTGACCGGAAACGATGGGAATTCACCGGAGAAACTCACGGTGAACAGTGTTCTAGGTTTCGAAGCGAAGAACAATAATCGGGAGAAAATATCGCTAAGTATGGAATCTGATAATCCAGTCGAAGACCAAGTCTTCTAATATATATACACTTCACACCAGCTGACAGCAGCAAGAACGGGTTCCACCGACAAAACCAGTAGATACCACTGAAAATCCAACCAGCAGTCGAAAGACAAACCAACGGCTGAATTCTCAAACAATACTAAGCAAAACGGCGTCGCATCAACTTAACCAAATGACGTCGCATTGGACACGTCATCCTTGCTGTCAACAGTTGATCAACCAAACCAGCAGCTGGACAAAACAATGCATCAGATTCCTCAACAGTGAATGTCTAACGCGACCACAAGCTGACGCTAAACATTACACCCAAAACGCTGCGTTTCAACCAAATAAAACGACATCGTAAAGAACCCAACAGCTGATCACTACTGAAGGTAGAATCACCAGCTGCTGAATAACAAAACGCGCTAACTAACCAACATCTGAAATCCATGTAAGCGCTACGGCTGATTCTTAACCAAACACAACGTTTGATATAATATACGCGTTCAACAGATCTCTACTGTTCACTAGGTCAAAACGACGACGTTTGCACCCTATACAAAACCAACAGCTGGTCTCTAACGCGAAATTACCAAACTGTCCAGAATTATTTCAAATGCGAAATCCGACCCAAAATTATATACAAACCTTCCAAATGAAATTTGAACATCCAGAATTCCTTAAGAACCGATTAATCACTAATCTTTATTTAATTTCAGGTCTCACACAACTTAACTCTCAATTTCATTACGGAATCTGAAATCTGTAATTCTCTTATCCTCTGCGAATAATTATGTTCAGTTTTCAGTATTATTTTGTTATCACCAAAACTTATAAATTTTATCTTAACAAAGGTTGAAGAGCCAGCCGTGGGACAGAATAAAAAGAATAATCTTGCAACAAAGACAGTTCCTAGCCAAACTGTGGAGGCTGGGAGCACAGATTCTCCTGTGGATTCCTCGTCTCAGCACTTAGACCTGGATTCGCGCACGCTGGGAGGGCAAAAGAAGCGAGGTGCCACTAATAGGAAGCAAGTGGTCAACTCGTTTGATTCAGAATTCACCATTTCGTTACCACTCACGAATCTTGCGAAGAAAAATAGGACTCAGAGGCCTAAGACACAACAGAGGTTGACTGGTGACAAGGATGATTCCTAGCCTTGTCCGATACCAGAAGTACTCGCTGGAGGTGTAGAGGTTTCTGACGACGAGCACGTTGATGTAGGCCCAGGAAGGTGTTGGATCTGTTTCTACAAATCAGAATCTGAATTTTGATTTTCACAAAACCTGGATAAAAATATGCACGTATGTTTATGCTCGAAATTATTTCTCTCCCTTTTTGTGGGAATAAAAAATGGTTTCGAAATTAAGTCTCCCCCTTAATATTTAAAACAAAACTCCCCCTAAACAGAGTGTGGGGTTAGTTTATTTTGAAGTAAAAATAATTTTCGGAGGGCCGACATTTTGTGAAAAATATACGCATGAGATGTTGAAGACAGAATCTATGCTACTCAAAAGTTCTCATTATATAGACCAGAGGAGCAATATAAGATTCAATTTACAGAATCTCTTCCATTTTACCCTAAGGCTTAGTCCCGCGTAGCCCTTGAGATCTTGGCGTCCACAGACCTCGCGCAATCTGTCAGCCGTCGGAACAGACATTGCTGCACTTTCCTTTCGAGAAACTGCTCTGTAATTAAGTAGACATTCCTCCCACTATCCATATAAAATGAGTTCTGAAAGCTTTAAAAATTTTGTATCATAAACAAGCTTTCGAACGACTATCAGAGCAGACAGAGTTTTAAAACCGTTAAAAATTTTCGAAAGAAAATGCACCATTTAAGAACAACCTTCTCTGATAACAATTATTGATCCAAAAATACGGGGGGTGTTCATGAGCTCTGCCACAATTCATGTAGGCTCTCACATAGCTTAAATACCAACCCCATAAGTTACGTGCATTTAAAAATTTTTTGGAGTTTAGAAAACCAGCACGCAACTTGTGAAACCAGATCACCGTGAATCTAGACCAACAGCTCTGTGAGCTGGTCCGGATTACCAGCTACTCTGCGAGCTGGTCTTAGCGCAAACGATCTGGTTCCGTATATCTTGAGCTGCAATAGCTCAGTGTTTTTGAATGTTAATGCACCGAGATACATATTGAGTAATTAATTAAATTCATGTATAAACAACTCAAACTGAACTCTTATATTCAAAAGCCTTTAAATAGTTTTAATCATATTAAACAATCATGCTATGCGTATGAATGTAAATGCATAAAGCAGTAAAGAAAATACGGTGGGATTTGTTTATGAAAGTTCGGAGCTGAATCTCCTACGTCTCCCCTTCTTCCACAATCGGGAAGGATTCCACTAGAAGGATTTGATTGCAGCAACCTATGATACAACATAATCCTACGACCCGTAGCCGCAAGAACTCCTAGCAACACCACTGCACACTAAGCCCGCAAGCTGTGTGTCTAACTTCACTTATTTACTGCCTCAGTGAGAAAGGCGACACTTTTTAACGTCTCAGTGCGAAATACTATGTGAGACCCGAAAAGTTAATAAAGATTAATTGAGTTAATTAATAGGATTTTATGAGATTCAGATTTGAGCGAGAAAATCTGGATGAGCTAGCTGTGAGTTGGTATGCTTGGCGAAGCTATCAGATTTATATAAGTCCTGGAATCAGCCTTGGATCAATTTAGATTTTTAGCGAGATCTGATCAGATGTGAGTGTTGGCCATCGCTGAGTGATCGCGTTCAGCAGTGGTGATGTAATCTGTTGTCGCTAGGCAGATGTGAGTACGTTAGCGTGTTTTCTGTGACGAGTAGCTAAACTACGTCGTTTGAATTAGTTGGAACGACAGCGTTTTGGTTTAGCGGGCGAGACTCAGATGTGAGTTACGCGTATCTCCAGAGGTGAGAAGCGTTGGTCTCCAGATTCGAGAGGGATCTGAGTGTTTAAGGAGCGACACCGTTTTGTGTTTCAGATTCCAGTCGCGTTAGCAATTCAGTTTCGAGTAGCGAGGTGTTGTGTCCAGATGTGATAGTGGACCCTGAGCGACATCGTTTGAGTAAGTCAGGATCTGTTTTGGCGTAAGGTCATATCCAAGTGTGAGATTCAGATCCGAGTGGGAAATCAGCCTTGAGACTTAAATTGTCGGTGGGAACTGTTCTTCAGACTTGAGCAGATTTGAGTTTATATAAGAGGACTTTGACCTTTGTCCATTTTTGTTCCCCGAAACTTAGAATAATTCCGTGAGCAAACTCTGTCGCGATACCCTAGCTACTGTTCACCGAACCTTATCTTCTCCGATTGCCGATGATAGATAGCTCCGACTGAAGTAAGAGTGGTAGCGCTGGAATCCTCTTGCTAAGACGCTTCGTTTGGTGCTGTTTTTGGAAGATTGCATGAAGCTGGAGAGGTGTGCGAAGACATCTCCCTTCTCTAGTCTGTTAGCATAAGCATCGGATTTCGCCTGCCGTTGAGGTAGCTTGTTGGGTAAGTTTTAAGATCCCACCTTGTTCTTTGCTTAGAGCCTTGTGTGGTGTTAGAAGGGTCGGACAGATTTGGTTGAGCCGTAGCACCCAATTCATGTGTTTCTGTGCTATTGTCCCTGAGCTAGTATCTGTATTTGGCTTAGCAGGTGTGAGATCTGTGTTGCCCGGGACTGTTTTATTGTAATTATAGCTCAGAAGACTGGAGGTACGGATGTGAGCTTGTTTTACAGCTTTGAATTGAGCATGGGTGATTATGCTTGCTGCTGTGTATGCCTTGCATTGTTGTATATGTTTCTGTGTTGGACATTGCATATGTTTCATACACGCATCGATCATATTGAGCTCAGATATGTTGTAGCCGTGCCTTGTTTTATTGATCTGTGCGTACCAGGATGCCTGTTGAGGACGAGCAGGTAACTCCCGTATACCTCATATCCCTGCTGGGATCTGTTAGCCACTATGATCGGAGTGGGTAGCTCCCACACCTCATGAGTTGGGAAACAGCAGGTTGAGCTATGTTTTGCATCTGGTGCCGTGTGTTGAGACGAGTGGGTAGCTCCCATATACTCACACACCTCGTGGCCATTGTTGTTAAGTTGTATATGTTCTTGATCAGCTTTGAGATTCTGGCTCCCTGCCATTGGTTTTATCCTTCCGTCTGTACTCAGCTGTTCATGCATAGCATTTGCATATTATCTGTTGCTTTCCATCAGCTATTTTATATTGCTCTCCGTACTGGGGTTTGACCCATGTCCCTCTGGGGCTGGTATTTGTTTGCCTGTGTGTGTTTCAGGTTACCATGGTTATTCAGCTGGTCGTGAAGTTGACCTAGCTGGAGGTGCCCCAGGAGGTGGTTAGAGTTTCCCAGTTAGCGTATAGCATATATGTATAAGCACTGTTAGCTGGGGAATGCCCTGTGCTTTATTGTATTACAGTTGTATTCTGTAGTGCTTGTATCTGTTGAATGCTGTCCTGTTGTACTGAGTTATTTTAAAAATCGGGATATTTTGAGTATTGTAGTATTTTAAATTATGTTATCTTTCAGTCAGGCCAAAAGTGAAAATTTTAGCCACTATTTTATTGCTTCCGCTATGTTTTTTGCGTGGTTAAACTCTGCGTTGTGCACGAGGCCTGACATTTTGGTATCAGAGCTTAAGCTGGGATAAGCTCGATTTCGTTTGATCACACTTGAGTCTAGGCACAATGTTGCTTGTTGCACGTTCTTGACAATTTGATTTTATGTGCTATGTGATATATCTATTGTTGCGTGACCTTACCCTCTTAGTGCCTTCGTAGATGCCGCCTAGACGTAGGGGTAGAGGTAGAGGGCAGTTTCAGGAAGAGTCCGAAGGTCAGAACAAGGAAGTGCAACGTAGTGTTCCTCGTCATGGACGCGATAGACATGTTGAGATTGAGGTAGATGAGCTGACAACCCGTGTGGATGATATGGAACCGGTGATGGCGAGGTTTCAGCGTATGAATCCTCAGATGTTTAGCGGTGATGAGCCTAGTTCCGATGCTGAGTCCTGGTTTCAGCATATTATCAGGTTGTTCGACCGTGTCAGGTATGACGATGAGTATAGGCTGAGTTTGGCTACGTTTCAGTTGAGAATAAGTTCCGAGCATTGGTAGAGATGTACTTCTAGGACTCTAGAGGAGACCGGTGTAGGTATTTAGTGGAGTAGCTTTTGTACTGCCTTCCGTCAGGAGTACGTTCCGGAATCATTTGTGAACGCTAGGGAGCGAGTGTTTGATAGGAGAGTATGCCCGGAGATTTTCTTCTCTTATTGCGTATGTTCCGCAAGTTTATGTTCGAGAGAAGGCAAAGAGGAACAAGTTCTTGGAAGGGCTCTATGAGGAGTTGTATTCTTTTGTGCTGGCGGATTCATCGGTGAGCTATGCGGAAGCGGTGGACAGGGCTATAGACATCGAGGAAGGACTGCAAAATCGTAGGTCTCGTGTTAGGCCGCATGGGGTGCAAGGTAACCGTCCCGTAGTTTTGGGGGTGCAACCTTCCCAGTCAGTGCAGTCGTCTCAGCCACCCCCAGCAGCAGGTTTCCCAGCATCCTGGACACCAGAGGTTTAGGCCTCGTGTTCATCAATTCAAGAAGAAGTCTGGTTCTACTTCTTCTGGCTCGGGTAGTTCTAGCAGTGGTAGTTCCAAGGTTGAATTTTGTGGCCAATGTGGAGGAAGGCATCCTACAGCGCAGTGTGTAGGTGTGCAAGGTTCGTGTACCCCTTTGGAAAGTATGGACACTTTGCGAGAGTGTGTCCTTTGGCTGGTTCTCAGCATACAGCCACCCCACCGCAGGGTCGAGGTGGATTGTCTAGAGGTCGTTCTTCTTTTCCGGTTCAGCAGCAGAGGTTGGGGGAGCCTCAGTTTAGGCCGTTTTAGCAGCCTGGTCCTTCGCGGTTTGGACAGTCTTCCCATCCTCAGTTTTTAGGACCTTAGTTTGCCCAGATGAATGCCATGACTAGGGAGCAAGCAGAGGGCATGCCAGGAGGAGGAGTGATCGCAGGTACTTGCTTTGTTTTTTATTTTCCTGCGCGTGTGTTGTTTGATACAGGAGCATCACATTCATTTATTGTGGATTCATTTGTGGTTGAGCATGGTTTGCATACCACTATTTTGTGTGATGTTGTGTCTGTTGCGACTACTGCCGGCGCGAGCCTGTACTCCCAAGAGATGTTGTTGAATGGCATTCTCAGGTTTGGTGAGAATGTGTTGTTAGCCAACCTGATCAGGCTAGTGATGTGGGATTTCGATTGTATAGTGGGAATGGACGTGTTGTCTATATATATGGCCACGATGGATTGTTTCCATGGAGTTGTGGGATTTAGGCCCCAGTCTGGCGAGAAATGGAATTTCTACGACCATGATTCCTAGTCGAAGATTCTCTAGTCTCTCTGCGATGGAGATGTTTAGCCTATTGTCATTAGAGAACGCTGGTTTTATGATCTATGCCTTAGATGCGTCTTCTTATTGGCGCGTATAGCTTAATGATGTCCCTGTTGTTTGCCATTTCCCGGATGTGTTTTCGGAGGAGATTCCTGGCTTTCCTCCGAAGATGGAGATAGACTTCAGCATTGAGTTGG
Organism: Dorcoceras hygrometricum; assembly: GCA_001598015.1. Lineage (NCBI taxonomy): Eukaryota > Viridiplantae > Streptophyta > Magnoliopsida > Lamiales > Gesneriaceae > Dorcoceras > Dorcoceras hygrometricum. The sequence continues at coordinate 40,776 of KQ986402.1, forward strand.
TACCTGGTACAACTCCGATCTCGCGTGCTCTGTATCGTTTAGCGCCTGCTGCTTGAGGGAGCTTAAGGTTCAGCTTAGTGACTTGCTGGAGAAGGGATTCATTAGGCCTAGTATGTCCCCGGGGTCGTCTATCTTGTTTGTCAAGAAGAAGTATGGGTCGATGAGGATGTGCATCGAATTTAGGCAGTTGAACAAGGCGACAGTTAAGAATAAGTACCCTTTGCCTAGGATCGATGACTTGTTTGATCAGCTTCAGGGTTCGGCTATGTTTTATAAGTTCGATCTGCGTTCGGGGTACCATCAGTTGTGAATTCGAGAGCAAGATGTGGCGAAGACTGCGTTTCGTACGAGGTACGGGCATTATGAGTTTTTAGTTATGCCTTTTGGTTTGACGAATGCCCCCGCAGTTTTCATGGACTTGATGAATAGAGTCTTTAGAGAGTTCATCGATCAGTTTGTGATTGTGTTTATCTATGACATCTTGGTGTAATCTAAGACTCCGATGCAGCACAAAGAGCATTTGAAGTTGGTTCTTCAGACGCTACGAGACTCGCAGCTGTATGCTAAGTTCTCCAAGTGCGAGTTTTGGTTAGACCGAGTTGTGTTTCTGGGTCATGTGATTTCGATGGATGGTATTTATGTGGATCCCAGTAAAGTAGAGGCTGTGGTTAACTGGGAGCGTCCCAAGAATTTTTCTGAGATTTCGTAGTTTCTTGGGACTGGCTGGCTATTATCGGCGCTTTATAGAAGGATTCTCTAGTATAGCTAAGCCAATGACGCAGTTGACTCAGAAAGACAAGAGGTTTATTTGGACTGAGCAGTGCGAGAATAGTTTCCAATTTCTCAAAGAGAAGCTAACTTCTGCGCCTGTGTCAGCTTTTCCGTGTGGTTCTGGTGGTTTTGTAGTTTGTGCAGATGCTTCCGTGAATGGATTGGTTGTGTGTTGATGAAGAATGGTCGAGTCATTGCGTATGCCTCTCGTCAATTGAAACCGCATGAGACTCGTTATCCAGTTCATGATTTGGAGTTGGCAGCAGTGGTTTTTGCCTTGAAGATTTGGCGCCACTACCTGTATGGTGAGCAGTTTATGGTGTAATCCGACCACAAGAGCCTGCAGTATCTGTTTTCTCAATCAGATTTGAACATGAGACAACGAATATGGATGGAGCTGCTAAAGGATTTTGATTGTGAGATCCAATATCAGCCTGGGAAGATGAATGTAGTTGCTGATGCCTTGAGCAAGAAGGCTCAAGTGGCGATGCTGGCTTCGATGCAGATTTCAAAGGTCCATGAGCATCTAAGCACTACTGGTTGGAGGTTTTACCCAGCTGAGGATTATGTTGTGGTGTCTTCTTTTCAAGTTGAGCCACAGATTGTTGTTAGTATTAGAGCAGCTCAGAGGACTGATCCATCTATCCATGATTTGAATTTGAAGGTGAGAGCTGGAAAGTTGGAGGACTACTCTGTTTCTTCATATGGGTGTTTGAGATTTCGAGGTCGTTTGGTAGTGCCAAATCTGATCCAATTGAAGGAGGAGATCTTGAGAGAAACGTACTGCAGTAGATTTAGTGTCCATCCTGGTGCGAGAAAGATGTATCATGCCTTGAAGCAGCATTACTGGTAGGCATGTTTGAAGAGTGATGTTGCTGATTTCGTAGCCCGTTGTCTGAATTGTCAGCAGGTCAAGGCTGAGAGGATGAGACCGGGTGGTTTATTGAAAAGCTTAGAGGTGCCCCAATGGAATTGGGAGCACATAGGTATGGATTTTGTGACGCATTTACCTCGTTCCAGCAGAGGTTGTGATGCGGTTTGGGTGGTGATAGACAGCTTGTCGAAGTCTACGCACTTCATTCCCTACAACAGGACCTATTCTTTGAAGAAGATGGCGAAGCTGTACATAGAGTTCGTGGTGTGTTTGCATGGTGTGCCTATTTCTATCGTTTCAGATCGTGATCCGAGGTTTACTTCCAGGTTTTGGAAGAGTTTGCAAACAGCTTTGGGTACTAGATTGGCGATGAGCACATCGTATCATCCCCAGACAGATGGCCAATCTGATAGGACTATCTAGATTTTAGAGGATATGTTGAGAGCTGTTGTGATGGATTTTTGTGGTAGCTGGCAAGATTCGTTGTCTTTGGTTGAATTTTCCTACAATAACAGCTATCAGGTCATGATTGGGATGGCACCATTTGAAGCTTTGTATGGTAGGAAGTGTAGATCGCCAGTATGTTGGGAAGAAGTGGGGGAGAAGCAGTTGTCTTCTCTAGAATTTGTGCAGCAGATGAGAGATCAAGTAGATCTGATTCGCCAACGGATGAAAGCTACACAGGATCGCCAAGCGAGTTATGCGAATATGAGGCGTAGGCCTTTAGAATTTCAGGTTGGTGATCTGGTTTTCCTGAAAGTTTCTCATTTCTGCAGTGTTATGAGATTTGGTCTCAAGGGAAAATTGGCTCCTCGTTATGTTGGACCCTATGAGATAGCTGAGAGGATTGCCCCTTTGGCATATCGGTTGTTGTTGCCACCAGATTTGTCCTCCTTGCATGATGTGTTTCATGTGTCGATGTTGAGGAAGTATGAGCCAGATCCCTCGCATGTGTTGAGAACTGATGAGGTGGAGCTAGATAGAACTTTGAGCTACGTTGAATATCCCTTGCAGTTCATAGATAGTAAAGAGAAACAGCTCAGGAATAAGACCATTCCTTTAGTGATGGTCCAGTGGAGCAAGCACGGTAGAGAGGAAGCTACGTGGGAACTGGAAGAGAACATGCAACGTGAGTCGCTGCATCTGTTTGCATGAGTGCAGTATCAGATTCCAGTAGTTGTTTTGTTGCTTGTGGTTGTTTTCCCAGTTATCTTGAACTCCTGGTTTGGTTGAGTCTGTTAGATCTGAAGTTGTTTGATTTCGAGGACGAAATCCTGTTTTAGTGGGGGAGAGATGTGAGACCCGAAATTAAGAAAGATTAATTGAGTTAATTAATTGGATTTTATGAGATTCAGATTTGAGCGAGAAAATCCGGATGAGCTAGATTTGAGTTGGTATGCTTGGCGAAGCTATCGGATTTGCATAAGTCCTGGAATCAGCCTTGGATCAATTTAGATTTTCAGCGGGATCTGATCAGATATGAGTGTTGGCCATCGCTGAGTGATCGCGTTCAGCAGTGGTGATGGATTCTATTGTCTCTAGGCAGATGTGAGTACGCTAGCGTGTTTTCTGTGACAAGTAGCTAAACTACGTCGTTTGAATTAGTTGGAACGACAGCGTTTTGGTTTAGAGAGCGAGAGTCAGATGTGAGTTACGCGTATCTCCAGAGGTGAGCAGCGTTGGTCTCCAGATTCAAGAGGGATTTGAGTGTTTAAGGAGCGACACCATTTTGTGTTTCAGATTCCAGTCGCATTAGCAATTCAGTTTCGAATAGCGAGGTGTTGTGTCCAGATGTGATAGTGGACCCTGAGCGACGTCGTTTGAGTAAGTCATGATCTGTTTTGGTGTAAGGTCATATCCAAGTGTGAGATTCAGATCCGAGTGGGAAATCAGCCTTGAGACATAAGTTGTCGGTGGGAACTGTTCTTCATACTTGAGCAGATTTGAGTTTATATAAGAGGACTTTGACCTTTGTCCATTATTGTTCCCCGACACTTAGAATAATTCCGTGAGCAAACTCTATCGCGATATCCCAGCTACTATTCACCGAACCTTATCTTCTCCGATTGCCGACGGTAGATAGCTCCGACTTAAGTAAGAGTGGTAGTGCTGGACTCCTCTTGCTAAGACGCTTCGTTTGGTGCTGTTTTTGGAAGCTTGCGTGAAGCTGGAAAGGTGTGCGAAGACATCTCCCTTCTCTAGTCTGTTAGCATAAGCGTCGGATTCTCCTGTCGTTGAGGTAGCTTGTTGGTAAGTGTTAAGATACTACCTTGTGCTTTGATTAGAGCCTTCTGTGGTGTTAGAAGGGTAGGACAGATTTGGTTGAGCCTGTTAGAGTAGATGCCCAACTAGACAACTTTGTGGCGTGTGGGTTTATAGACTCTTGTATGAAACAATCTTTATATATGATATTCGCATTTATTTGGCGTTCTTTACTTTCATTATGTGTGTAATGATTTAAAATTTCGTTGAGTAAAGACCTAGAATGCACTAAAGCGTATGTTAGATGTGATAGTGGGTATGACGGCTATCATGAAACACATCTAATAGTCGCTGTGTGTTCTGAACATGTTCCTAGTCGATTGGGCCGTCAAAATGAGGATAAGGCCGCCCGAGTTCGAGACTAGTATCTGCGATGCGAAGTACCATGTTTCATTGGTAGGGAGCATTGTGATGTTCTGAGCATGCAGATAGATAGTGACCTGGTGATCTATCGAACTACCCTCCTTCGGACTTTCCAAGTGGTTACCATTTGTCGAGTGGATAAGTCCGAGGTCTTGGTTGTACTGATTAGTCCTCACGACTCGAAACGTCATTGAGACTCTACATGATAGGCGTCTCACTTTGAACCGTTTGCCGACTCATTTGGGGTCATAAGGCGTCGGGATTGGGTGAGACCCCGATGCATGTAGGAGTCGATGCATCGTTGTCGAGGATTCACCGCTCGCAGACATGCGTGGATATCCTATGCTATCTGAGGGGATAATAGTCTATGAATCTCTGGCCAGAGTACTAGAAGTGTTTTAGGTAAATGTGTTTACCTAGTTACACTCGCGATGTCACTATTCGATCTCCAAGATGTATGCATAGCTATCGGATCTATAGCGACTCTCGATTTACCAATGGTCGTTAATCTGATCGGGATATATGGATTGAAAGGACCATACTGTACGCTAACCACGACCAACTGGTTCTTGCAGGCACTATCAGTGATACCTAGGGGATCATGGGGCGATGTTGCTAGATGCTTTACCATGATCCGTTGGGCAGGTCCGGAATTGTGATTCCGGAGCCACAATGATTGTGGGCCCACGGCTAGCTGTATCCCTGAACCATTGAGGGTCACATAAGTACTAGATCCGAGATTCCCGCACGGATACTCAGCTCAATGTGTTGAGCACGAGAAGAGGATTTCGGGAAGTGCGACTTCCTAAAAAGTCAACAGGGGTCAAACCGGAGTTTGCCATGTTGAGGGGCAAAATGGTCTTTTTGCACTGGGGTTCTGAAAAATGGTTTTTCAGATCATAGTGTTCAGTTTTGGAAACTGAATCGATCG
>KQ986402.1:64412-74678 GCA_001598015.1 Dorcoceras hygrometricum
ATGGTTTTTTATATTATTCAGTTTTGGAAACTGAATCGATCGATCCGATCTGATCGGCGATCGGAGTTACGATGAAGTCTAGTCTCTAGATATCGTCAGTTGGACCCGGGCCCGTTGGACCGGCCCAAGTCCAACTTTAATTTTATGAGATTCAGATTTGAGTGAGCAAATCTGGATGAGCTAGCTTTGAGTTGGTATGCTTGGCTTAGTTATTGGGTTCGTATAAGTCCTTGAAACAGATCTTGAGAGTTGAAGATTTTCCGTGGGAACTGATCAGACGCGAGTGTTGGTCTGTGCTGGGTGTTCGTGCTCAGTTGTGGTGATGAGATCTGGTATCCCAGGCGTCCAGAGGTGAGCTAGTGTGTTTTCTGTGACGAGTAGCTAAACTACGTCGTTTGAATTAGTTGGAACGACAGCGTTTTGGTTTAGCGGGCGATATTCAGATTTCGTTAGGATCTGGGTGTGTTACGATGCTGGTTATCAATTCAGTTTTGAGTAGCGAGGTGTTGTGTCCAGATGCGATAGTGGACCCTGAGCGAGGTCGTTTGAGTTATTAGGATCTGTTTTGGCTTAAGGCCATACTTGGTGTGAGATTCAGATCCGAGTGGGAATCAGCTTTGAGACTTAAGTTGTCGGTGGGAACTATTCTTCAGACTTTAGCAGATCTGAGATATAATTAGAGGACTTGGTTTTCGTTTCCCTGTATTGTTTCCCGACACTTAGAATATTTCCCATGAGCAAACTCTGTCACGACCCTAGCTACTGTTCACCTAACCTTATCTTATCTGATTGTCGATGATAGATAGCTCCGACCGAAGTAAGAGTGGTAGCGCTGACTCCTCTTGCTAAGACGCTTCGTTTGGTGCTGCTTTTGTAAGCTTGCGTGAAGCTGGTGAGGTGTGCGAAGACATCTCCCTTCTCTAGTCTGTTAGCATAAGCGTCGGATTTCGCCTGCCGTTCAGGTAACTTGTTGGGTGAGTGTTAAGATCCTACCTTGTGCTTCGTTTAGAGCCTTCCGTTGTGTTAGAAGGGTAGGACATATTTGGTTGAGCCCGTAGCTCCCAATTCAGTGTGTTTTTGTGCTACTGTCCCTGAGCTAGTATCTGTATTTGGCTTAGCAGGTGTGAGATATGTGTTGCTCGGGACTGCTTTATTGTAATTATAGCTCAGAAGAATTGTGGTACGGATGTGAGCTTGTTTTACAGCTTTGGATTGAGCATGGGTGATTATGCTTGCTGCAGTGTATGCCTTGCATTGTTGTATATGTTTATGTGATGGACATTGCATATGTTGCATACACGCATTGATCATATTGAGCTCAGATCTGTTGTAGCCGTGCCTTTTGTGCCTTGTTGTATTGATCTGTTCGTACCAGGATGCCTGTTGAGGACGAGCGTGTAACTCCCGTATATCTCATCTCCATGCTGGGATCTGTTAGCCACTATGATCGGAATGGGTAGCTCCCACACCTCATGAGTTGGGCAACAACAGGTTGAGTTGTGTTTTGGATCTGGTGCCGTGTGTTGAGATGAGTGGCTAGCTCCCATATTCACACACCTCGTGGCCACTGTTGTTCAGTTGTATCTGTTCTTGATCATCTTTGAGATTCTGGTTCCCTACCATTGGTTGTAGCATTCCATCTGTACTCAGCTGTTCATGCATAGCATTTGCATATTATCTGTTGCTTTCCATTAGCTGTTTTATATTGCTCTCCGTACTGGGGTTTGACCCCTGTCCCTCTGGGGCTGGTATTTTTTTTCCTGTGTGTTTTTCACGTTACCATGGTTATTCAGCTGGTCGTGGAGTTGACCCAGTTGGAGGTGCCCCAGGAGGTGGTTAGAGTGTCCCAGTTAGCGTATAGCATATATGTATAAGCACTGTTAGCCGTGGAATGCCCTGTGCTTTATTGTATTACAGTTGTATTCTGTAGTGCTTGTATCTGTTGAATGATGTACTGTTTTACTGAGTTATTTTAAAAATCGGGATATTTTGAGTATTGTAGTATTTTAAATTATGTTATCTTTCAGACAGGCCAAAAGAGAAAATTTTAGCCACTATTTTATTGCTTCCGCTATGTGTTTGCGTGGTTAAACTCTGTGTTGTGCACGAGGCCTGACAGACTACACACACTTCTTTAACATCTTAGTGCGAAAGATAACTAGACTTGTTTAACGTCTCTGTCCAAAGAATACATAGGAGAGTTTTAAATGTGATTCACTCATTTTTCTGTTTCGCTCGACTCTTGAATGTATGAGTGTATTGTGTGTGAGATTACGGTGTTCGCACAATATCTAAAAGATAGAATCTCACACACTGGGAAGTGCTCCTGATTGAGCTGGTTTGCCAATGTATTCCTAGATCTTGTGCTGTCGACTTGATTAATCTTTGAAGTTCATCAGTGTATTAGCTCACACATATGCACTGACCCAGATTGCACACCAGCTGCATAAAGTATGCAAACTTGCGACGAGAACTGCTATGTGTTGTGCATTTTTCTGTTTTATGTTCTGCACTTGTACAACACTCTCTCCACTTCATTTTGTTCTTCTCACTATATTGATCTGTTTGTGCTCTGCTCTTAATATATCCTCTCGTGCAGATTTACCCGTTGGACACAAAGTTGTAGACCGTTGAAAAGTCTTCTGACATTGTTGTACTTTGTGTCCTTTGTCATTAATTGCCTGCAGGCTTTATCACTTTTAGGCACACAAGAACTGTTCTGAGAAGACAACACAGAAATTGAATTGAACACTGAAAAGTAGTCTGCGTAATGTTGTGTGTTCAAATAACTTTTCTTGTCGTTTTTTCCAACTTCTGCTCTTGAACTCAGACGACTTCTGCTCTGATCTGTTCTGTTATCTGAGCTGGTTTGACCTTAACCAGATTGGTTCTGTACACCAGCTCGTAGGTTTGATAGCATCTACAGATGTGTTATCCAAGCTGGTTTGACCTTGACCAGCTTTGCTCCATTCTGGTTTGTTCATTACACTGAGCTGGTCAGAGCTCTTTTCTTCTCTGCTCTTGTTCAAAGCTTTCTTCTTTTCTGCTTATCTGTTCTGGGCTCTGAGCTTGTTTCTCATCTGGTTTCCTTCCTAGCTTGTTGCTTCTATCACTACAGGAGACTTCCTTCCTATCTCCGCCTTCACGTCATCATAGACGTCGACATTTTTCACGCTCGCTGACTCCTGCCTCAGCATCCATCTATCATAAGCATCCATGACCCTGATCGGGTTTTCTCTTCTTTGGTCTGGATTATCATTCACCATCTTGGCTCTATTATTCTCGTCAAGAGCCATTGTGTGCTTTTTTGCCCTCTTGGTACATTCAGACACCTCATCCAAACCGTTAGCAAGCACACAGTTAATCCACTGGTTGATTGATCCAGTTCTTCGAGGATACTTTAAACATTATCTTCATAGAACTGCATTCCACTACCAGTGGTTATATCCCATCTTCTTTGGGATATAATACCCAGTTCAGATTCAACCTTCCCAAGGACTGAGATCCCTCTTATGAACTGGTTACAAGTGCGTTCTGTGATCAGACCTGCACTTGATCACCGCACTTGTACTCGGCTCTGCACTTGAACACTACACTTGTAAGCTGCACTTGATCTGCGCTTGAGTATTTCTGTAGTTCTATTTCATCAAGATGGTGAACCAGCTTGATGCTTCCTGCGCTACGAATTCCTGCAGAACCTGCATAGCAACCTATGTTTGACCAGCTTGGGCATCCCCTCACCGTTCCAAATTAGATGTTCTTTGCTCGACCAGTTTGGGCATCCCATCACTGTTCCAGCTTGAACATCTCCCTGTTTCTTCAATCAAGTGCACTGCACATTGCACAAAAGCCTTCGATGACAATTCTAACGATAACACTGTCGGTAAGGATAACTTACCCATGATAATTTTACTGTTAACAATGTTCTCCTTGTTGAGAACTTGTGCTACAACTTGATCAGTATCAGTCAGTTGTGCGAGTACTCAGTTAATTTCAAAAGCACACTTCCACTGTTTTGAATCCAGAAGGTCTGATCGTGCTGGTAGGTTATCGATCTGGGAACATCTACAAATTCTTCTGGTCAGATCAACCGCATACAGAACAAACTTTCCTAGTAGCTGACTCTTCGAAGAGCTGGCTATGACATCAACGGATGAATTATCTGAATTTTAAAACAATTGCCAATGCGAGTAAGCGTGTGTTAGTTGATGGCTTGCCCAATATAAAATTTTTAAAATACAAGGTTTGCTCTGCCTATCAGCTGGAAAGCATTTAAAATTTACCTTCAAAACTAGAGGTAGTGATAAAATCTCACGTACGCTGGATCTTTTACACGGATCTTTTTGGTCCAATACCCATAACCAGCTTAGGGTGAATGAAGTATACCCTTGTTGTAGTCGACGATTTTTCAAAATTACCTGGCTGTTTTTTTAAAATCCAAAGATCAAACTACCGACCAGATGATCAATCTTTTAAAAAGTTTGCAGAATGAGCAATCCTGCAGTGTCAATCGGATAAGAAATGACAGAGGAACAGAGTTTTTGAACTTTAAAAAATTTCCTCTTATCTGGATGATATTGGAATCAAACATTAGTTGAGTGCAGCTAGAACACCTCGGAAAAACGGGTTAGCTGAGCGTAGAAATCGAACTTTAAAAGAATCTGCTACAACTATGATTGCTGATTCTGGTCTTTTTAATAAATTTTGGGCTGAACCAGTAAACACGGATTGCTATACTCAGAACAGATCAATGATAAATAAGCGAAAAGGAGTAACCCCATATGAGATCTGAAATGGAAAGAAACCTGATATTTCTTATTTCAGGGTGTTTGGATGCAAATGTTTTATCCATATTAACGGTAAAACATACCTAAGAGCTTTTGATGTCAAATTTTATGCAGATACTTTTCTAGTATACTCAGCCGTGAGCATAGCTTATAGAGTGTTCAACAACAGGACACTAACTATTGAAGAATCAGCACATGTGGTGTTTGATGAAACTAGTTTTAGATCAACATCAGCTTCAAAGCTAAATGATTTGTGCACTCGTCTGGAATCCCCTAATTTGGATGAATAAAGTGATGACGAGGCACAAAATAGATGTCAGTCTGATGAACAGCACGCTCCGGATATGCCAATTACAAACGCAGATATTCGAGATGTTGCGCAAGCTGGTCCAGATCACTTTCAAGCTGGTGGAGAACTTGCACAGGCTGATGAGCCAAACATACTGAGTGGTAATACAACAAATGATGATCCAGCAGGCATGCAGGGGGAACAGAATGAAGCTTCAACTTCATATAGGCCAGGCTTCCGGTGGAATAAAAATCATCCACCTGAGCTGGTCATCATTAACCCTACTACACCTATTAGAACATGAGGCCAGATGATAAGCGAATATTTTAATTCTGCATTTATTTCGCATATTGAACCTAAGAAGGTAGAAGAGGCCTTAGTGGACCCGAGCTGAATAGAATCTATGCAAGAAGAACTTAGCCAATTCGAACGAAGTAGAGTATGGCATCTACTCCCTAGACCTGATGATCAAATATTATAGGCACTAAATGGGTCTTCAGGAATAAACTTGATGAAAATGGCAATGTAGTTCAAAACAAAGCTAGGCTAGTAGCGCAAGATTATAGGCAAGAATAAGGCATAGACTTTGAAGAATCCTTCGCCCCTGTAGGTAGACTAGAATCCATTCGTATATTTCTTGCATATGCCGCAATGGATGTCAAAAGTGCATTCTTGAATGGCATTCTGAATGAGGAAGTGTACGTTACACAACCTCCTGACTTCGTAGATCATACCAGACCAGAATTTATGTATAAGCTTGATAAAGTTTTGTATGGTCTGAAACAAGCTCCCAGAGATTGGTATGATACACTGTCCAAATTCTTGATATATCATGATTTTGTTATAGGATCTGTTGACAAGACATTGAAAGAATGATCACGTCTTGTTAGTACAGATATATGTTGATGACATTATCTTCGACTCTACTAATTCTAAACTTTGCGATAAATTTTCCAAGCTAATGCAGGACAAATTCGAGATGAGCATGATGGGAGAGCTAACATTTTTCTTATTCTTACAAGTAAAACAGCCTGAGGATGGGATCTTAATCAATCAAGCCAAATATACCAAGGAGCTTCTGAAGAAGTTCGGGATGGAAAGTGTTCGTCTGTGGCTACCCCAATGAGTTCTTCAATCAAACTAGACAAAAATGAAGCTGGAATTGCCGTTGAGGTAACAATGTATCGTGGGATGATTTGATCTCTATTGTACCTAACCGCAAGTGGACGGGACATTATGTTCTCGATTTGCATGTGTGCAATGTTCCAAGCTGGTCCAAAACAGTCACACTACATTGCCGTTAAATGTATTTGAAATATTTAAAGGGCACGCACAATGTGGGTCATTGGTATCACAAAGACTCAAGTTTCAATTTGATTGGTTACAGTGATGCATATTATGCAGGTTGTAAGATTGATCGGCGTAGCACAAGTGGGACTTGTCAATTTTTAGGTGATAGACTAATTTCATGGTTTAGCAAGAAACAGACATCGATAGTCACATCCACAGCTGAGACAGAGTACCTCGTAGCTGGAAGTTGTTTCCCTCTACTCTCCGAAATGGCTGCTTTCTTCTTTGCCAACGTGATGCAGGTTGATTTTGAGTCTATGCTCGCTAGGGAGCACAATGGCATGGTACGATGTTCAAGAGCCTGGAGGACACAGGGCTTAAGGGGTTTCTGGTGGAATCCGACTCAGTGTATGAACGAGCGGTGCTTGAGTTCTTTTCAAATGCTAAGGTGTAGCAGGAACGGTTATAAGTTTCGTCGCCAATATGAAACTGACACTGACGAAGGAAGTATTTGCCGAAGCTTTTGGTCTACCCACTGAGGGGAAGGCTAGATTTCTCGATATCCCGACCCACAAATTGGTGGATATGCGTAGGAGGTTTCCTGGTTTTGATTTGCCGTTCAAGGCACTTAACAAGAAGAAATAAATGAAGATGGAGTACAGGTTGTTGCACGATATAGTGGCCAAGGCACTGTGTGCCAAAGCTGGTTCTTTCGACATGGTTACCAGTGAAAAGTTCGATCCGATGGTGGCCATCACTGTCGGTTTGAAAGTAAACTGGGCACAGGTTCTGTTTCAGGTGTTGGTTGCTATGGTGAACAACCCTAACCGTCAATGACAAGGTTTCACAATGTCGTTGAGTGTATTTTTGGAGCGTTTAGTCAAGGCCGACCTCGAGGAGTCCGTCAAGCTCCACCCACAAAAGGTGTTGAATAACAAGTTTGTTCACACCTACATAAAGAAGAATCTGAGGATACAACCAGTGGAACAGAGGGTGGGCAGTCACAGATGGCCAAGCCCATGGAAAAGGAAGTGGAAACAGTGGTTGAGAAGCAAAAGAAAAAGAAGGAAAAGGTTATTCTAGCAGTGAAGAAGCAGAAAGTGGTTCTGAGCGAGCCAGTGGAGGCTAGGAGCCAAGATTCTCCAGCGAAGTCCTAGTCTGAGACCAGCTCAGACGCGGATTTGCGCCAGCTTGCCAAGCTAAAGAAAGGAGGCGCTCCATCAGATTTGGAATCCACTGTGTCTATTCCACCGGTGCTAATCACGAAAAAGCACAGGACACAGAGAACCAAGAAGGTGAAGTCTGCTGCTGGCAACCAGGGTGAGTCCCAACCTAGTCTAGTTCCGGAAAATCCAGCTGAGGCTGATGATTCTTCCACTACTGGTGCTCTAGAAGTGACTATGGAGACACCACCAGTCGTGGCAAGACAAGTTGATGATACCTACACTGCTGCTGATCAGGAAGAGCATGTGGAGTGTAGTAACAGAACAGAGCAAGAGGTTGTTGCCAACGAGGGTGCTATAGTGGTTAGGTCTGGACCTGAGCAACCAACTCAGCTGTCCTTTACTTTTGCTGGAAAATCTTTGCTCCTATGGAGATCAGGTAGATCAACTGGGCGACACATTTTTTGCCCAAAATCAACCCAGCTGCAAAGGGCAAAGCGGTATTGGAAGCCTTTTCTCGGCCGAACCCTATGGAGGAGCACTGTCAGTTAGTGCTCAAATCAGCCTGGGAAGATGTATCCAGCCAGATGAGTGACTATGATAAGTGGGTACATTTCTGACCTAAGGAAAGACTGAATACTGTCACGTCTCTTGAAAGCCTGGCCAAAATCGAAGATCAATTTTTATTTTGGACTGAGACCGAGCAAGTATCTGAACTATTTGAGCGGAGAATGCTAGTATTGTATAAGCTGTACAAGATGGAGGTACAGAAGAGGGTGGATGAGCACGCAAGAAATTTGATCACAGCTGAGCCGTCTGTTAACTATGATTAAATGTGTATCCATTTTATAAGCCACGAACTCAAGGAAATCGCAAAGCAGCACAGGGCTCTACGAACTCTAGCTGGTCTACCTCTTCTAGCTCCGGAAGCCTCAGTCGCAGGAGATGTTGCAAATGTGGACCTTCCACAGATCACCTGGTCTGAGGCTCGTCAACTGCTGATAACAGGAGCCACTCCATCTCATCCAGCATAGCCAAAGGTTCTTGCTCTTGAGTTTTCAACTCAAACAGAACAGGAGCAAGCAGCGGCAAAGCAACCAGCTCAGCAGGAAGAGCAGGTGGAAGAGACTGTCAGGACAGTTGAGAATGTAGAAGGGACTGAAGCTGTGTATGTTAGAGTAGATGCCCAACTAGGAAACTTTGGCGTGTGGGTTCATAGACTCTTGTATGAAACAATATTTATATATGATATTCGCATTTATTTATGCCATTCTTTACTTTCGTTGTGTTGTATAATGATTAACAATTGCGTTGAGTAAAGACCTAGAATGCACTATAGTGTAGGTTAGATGTGATAGTGGGTATGACGGCTATCATGAAACACATGTAATAGTCACTGTGTATTCTGAACACGTTCCTAGTCGATTGGGCCGTCAAAAAGAGGATAAGGCCGCCCGAGCTCGATACTAGTATCTGCGATGCGAAGTACCATGTTTCATTGGTAGGGAACATTGTGATGTTCTGAGCATGCAGATAGATAGTGACCTGGTGATCTATTGAACTACCCTCGTTCGGACTTTCCAAGTGGTTACCATTTGTCGAGTGGATAAGTCCGAGGCCTTGGTTGTACTGATTAGTCCTCACGACTCGAAACGTCATTGAGACTCTACATGATAGGCGTCTCACTTTGACCCGTTTGCCGACTCACATGGGGTCGTTAGGCGGTGGGATTGGGTGAGGCCCCGATGCATGTAGGAGTCGATGCATCGTTGTCGAGGATTCATCGCTCGCAGACATGCGTGGATATCCTATGTTATCTGAGGAGACGATAGTGTATAAATCTCTGGCCAGAGTACTAGAAGTGTTTTAGGTATGGGTTTACCTAGTTACACTCGCGATGTCACTATTCGATCTCCAAGATGTGTGCATAGCTATCGGATCTAATCTGAAAAATTGTTTTTCACATCATAACATTCAGTTTTGGAAACTGAGTCGATCGGTCCGATCTGATCGGCGATCGGAGTTGCGATGAAGTCACAGCGATAGATATCGTCATTTGGACCCGGGCCCGTTGGACCGGCCCAAGTCCAACTTTAAGTCTATTTAATTAAGACTTAGTGACTTGATTAAAACACTAGACTACAATCTAACCTAACCCTAGCAAATCACACGCCTCCCTCCCTTCTCTTCTCTCGCCGCCGCCGCCGCCGCCACCGCCGTGCGCCGCCGCCGCCGCCGCCAACTTCGCCGGAATTTGTTCCGGCCTAGTTTTTCGAGGAGAATCCGATCGTGCTGATCTCGTCAGAACTTCTAGTGCAGTCTGACGAAGGAGTCTTGGATCTGGTCGTGGACCGGATTGGCGTAACTACCGCAATCTACCGAGAAGCGCCGGGTTCTTGAAACACCGGTTGGAGCCAGGCACAAGTGCCAGCGAGGTAACACGCTAAACTCCCTATGTATGTCGATACATGTAGAATTGTTTTTCGTATTGATCGCCTCCCGGTTCCATATTTTTTGTTTTTCCGCTGCCTGACCGGGGGGCGGATCCGGATCCTCAACAGTGGTATCAGAGCCATGGTTTCCCGGATCTGATCAATATGATTTGCCATAATTGTATCTAACCTCTTAAATTTCAGATCGGAAAGTCGAAAAATCGAGAAACAGACGTCGGCCGCCGCCGTGTGCGGCAACGCTCCAACGCGCGCCCGTTAGGCGCGCGACTTGCGCGCTGGCCGCG
>KQ986412.1:8187-18438 GCA_001598015.1 Dorcoceras hygrometricum
TCCACTTACGAAGCCCTTGCCTGGACCGTTGTTTGAAAAACATCGCGAAACAATGGGACTGCGTCTGATGAGTAGTTGGCTTTAGGGCAAGTGGGAGATTGTTAGAGTAGATACCCAACTAGCCAACTTGTGGCGTGTGGGTTTTATAGTCTCTTGTACAAACAATCTTTATATATGATATTCGCATTCTTTTATATGGCATTCTTTACTTTCATTATGTGTGTAATGATTTACAATTGCGTTGAGTAAAGACCTAGAATGCACTAAAGAGTATGTTAGATGTGATAGTGGGTATGACGGCTATCATGAAACACATCTAATAGTCGCTGTGTATTTTGAACATGTTCCTAGTCGATTGGGCCGTCAAAATGAGGATAAGGCCGCCCGAGTTTGAGACTAGTATCTGCGATGTGAAGTACCATGTTTCATTGGTAGGGAACATTGTGATCTTTTATATGGCATTCTTTACTTTCATTATGTGTGTAATGATTTACAATTGCGTTGAGTAAAGACCTAGAATGCACTAAAGAGTATGTTAGATGTGATAGTGGGATTGACGGCTATCATGAAACACATCTAATAGTCGCTGTGTATTTTGAACATGTTCCTAGTCGATTGGGCCGTCAAAATGAGGATAAGGCCGCCCGAGTTTGAGACTAGTATCTGCGATGTGAAGTACCATGTTTCATTGGTAGGGAACATTGTGATGTTCTTATCATGCAGATAGATAGTGACCTGGTTGTTAGAACAATATTTTATAAGTTTTGGTGATAACAAAAATAAGATAAGTTGTTATTGGACAATCGGTTGTCGCAGGAGTATATCTTTCTACAGTAGCAAAGTCAGCAGTTGGAGTATTCGTATGATTTCAGCAGTTGAACAGTTTGAGTAGTTCAGCAGATAGATTCATCTAGAGCAATCAGCAGATGTTGTTGTCTCGACCAGCGAGTTCAGTTTTGTGTTTCAGCGTGTTTTGCTAAAGATTGCTAAACGACAGTGTTTTGATAAGTTAGAACGACGTCGTGGAGTGAACTGTTTCGTATCAGCAGATGAAGTGTTCAGCAGATACTTTGTTGAAGAAGTTCAGCAGTTGGTTAAGTCTATTTGTTGGAGATTGCGATACGACAGCGTTTGGTCTAGTTGGAGCGACAGCGTTTTGAATGATTCAGCAGAAGCGTTCTTTTGACAAACCAGCAGATGCACTACTTGGTGTTAACCAGCAGATGTATTTCAAGATAGCAAAACGGCGTCACTTGATTAAGTTGACACGACATCGTTTTATTGCTAAAGGAATCAGCAGATGGAAAAACGCATATGCATATCAGCAGGAGAATTCTTCTAAGCGTTTTTCCAGTCGAAGTTCATGACAACGATGATGGATGTAAGTGCTGATTTTCAAAGTAATTTTAGGCGCAAGCTCTAAGTATTTGAAATACGATCGTTTGCTCACAAGGAAAAGATTTGTACGATCGTACAGTTGCCTGGAATGAAGGAAACAAGTTAGGTACTATTTTTGGTGAATAGTACAGTGTACAGTGGCCGTTTCTCTATGCTTGCACAAAAATGGAAAGAAGACAAATTGGCTCTGTGGATGAGTGTTTGACCTTGCAGTGGAGCAGAGATTACGGTGTACTATTTTGGCAGTAATTCAAACGGGATTTATTTCCTTTGGAGAGTTAATGTTACCGTTGCAGTCGAAGCCTATAAATATCAGCAGCGGCTTTGAAGAAACACACTTCTCTATTATATCTTTGCTGTAACGCTGCCAAAATATTTACAGAGCTTTCACTTCGTTGATATTTCAAAAAGCTCAAGACTCGAAGAAAATTTCGTTTTGATCTTCATTAGATAAATATTCGAGTCAATCTTCTGGTTGTTCTTTGTTGATACCAGAAGATATTTACAGTCTCTTGATTCGTGTTCTCATTGATATATTTGATATAGTCTGTAAACGAACTGTCTTTTAAGAAGTTCGTAAAACGTTCAAAGCATTGTAAACCAGCAGTGAAGTCTGCGTCAAGTGTTGTAAAGCGCTAGGAGTTCTCGTAGCTGCGGGTTACGGGAGCGGGTGTTTGTAGAAAGGCTACACGCATCAAAGTCTTTTAGTGCTACCTTCCGAGGAGGAAGAAGGGGAGACGTAGGATATTGATATCCGAACTTCCAGAAACAAACTCTCGACTCAATCTCTTATTTACGCATTTATTTTGTGTTTGCGCATTGTTCATTGTTCACAAACCAATCGGCCTATTTCCGCACATATTTTGTTGGTTGAGAAGTTTGCATTATAACTGAGATCCAAACATTTTAAAAGAACTTTGAAATAGAAAAATCGAAGGAGTTCATTCAACCCCCCCTTCTGAACTCCTATTTGCTTAGTGATCCTATTTCCGGGACCATCAAGTGGTATCAGAGCGGGAAATCTCAGTTATTGAACAATTATCTTTGCGTTTTTCATCATTTAATATGTCTACCTCTCAACATAAGATTCCTTTGTTCTCCAGAGATGAATATGACGACTGGAAGATTCGCATGCAGGCGCATCTTGCTGCGATGGATGATGAGATGTGGAACGTTATCACTGACGGGCCTTTAAAGATTATGAAGCCAAATCTTGCATTCTCTGTATCAAATGGCGAGGCCCAGTTCCTTGAAAAGGCTAGAAACGAGTATACAAATGATGACAAGAAGAAAGCTAATCTGGACAACGTGGCCAGGGACATTCTTTACAAAACGCTGGACAAAGACAAATATGTTCAGCAAAATCAAGACCTGCGCTACAGCGAAAGAAATATGGGAAAAGCTTGTACAAATATGCGAAGGCAGCGATGAAACGAAGGAGAACAAGCTGACTGTGGCTCAGCAAAAATATGAAGCAATAAAGATGAAGGACGGCGAAACAATGGCTGATTTTGACGAGCGCTTCAGTGCTATTATCATCGAGTTGAACAGCTTGGGCAAAGAATATAGCAACAGGGAGTTGGTGCTAAAAGTGATGAGAGCTCTACCCAGAGAGTGGGACGTAAAGACGATGGCCATGAGGGAGTCCAAAGATCTAAACAAGATGGAGCTCCACGATTTATTTGCAAATCTAAAGGCCTACGAGTTTGAGCTCGAAACCAGATCAGAAGCGCCTTCTAACTGTGTTGGTGGGTAAGCGTTCTGGGAACACTTACGTTATCAACTGGTTAGAACAAAAGAAGTCTGAACATTTGTGTCTTGCAGCTGGCTCTTCCAAGAGCTGGTTGTGGCACAAGCGTATGAATCATTTGCACTTCAAAACTATTGCTAATTGAGCACGCATGATATGGTTTCTGGCCTGCCTAAAATATCTTTTTCAAATGACAAGATTTGTGCAGCATGTCAACTAGGAAAACAAATCAAATCTACTTTCAAAAGCAAAGGCGGTAAACGTTCTTCCCGAAGCTTAGAGCTTTTGCATATGGATCTTTTTGGTCCTGTTTCTATAACCAGCTTAGGGGGAATGAACTACACCCTAGTTGTCATTGATGATTTTTCAAAATATACTTGGGTGGTGTTTTTAAAAGCAAAATCAGATACCGCTGACCAGTTGATTAGGCTTTTAAAACGTGTACAAAATGATAAATCTTGCACAGTCAACCGGATAAGAAGTGATCGAGGAACAGAGTTTTTAAATCAAAAATTATCTTCTTATCTGGATGATATTGGAATAAAGCATGAGCTTTAAGCAGCTATAACTCCTCAGCAAAATGGCCTAGCTGAGAGGAGAAATCATACTTTAAAAGAAGCTGCTAGATCCATGATTGCTTATTCAGGCATTTCGCAAAAATTCTGGGCAGAAGCAGTTAATACAGCATGCTATACTCAGAACAGATCAATGATAAATAGGATGGTTGATAAAACGCCCTATGAGATCTGGAATAGCAAGAAGCCTGATATTTCTTATTTCAGGGTGTTTGGATGCAAATGTTTCATTCACAACAATGGCAAGAAGCATCTAACAGCTTTTGAACCAAAATCTGATGCAGGTATCTTTTTAGGATTTCAGCAGTAAGCAGAGCATATAGAGTGTTCAACAGCAGAAGCTTGAGAGTTGAGTAAGCTACAAGCAGAGAATGAGTTGTTGAGAAATGAGATCAGCGAGCTCAAGGCTGAAGTTGCTAAATCGACTGTAGAAATGAGCTCCTGGAACAAGGCTAATATTACTCTCCAAAAGCTATGTGAAAACCAAAAGCAAGCCAGTGATAAGACTGGTATTGGATTCAACGATAGTGAGTTCTGTGAAGGAGAGACAAGTACTCAATCACGATCAGCATACGACAAGTTCAATAAAATGAGCTTTGTCAAAGCTGATATGATATATAATTGTCTTGAGTCAGTAAAGTATGATAATCAGAACTCCCCGAAGCTGAACGAAAATGGAAAAGCTGGTATCGGCTTTTCAAAACCTGAGAGTTTCAAGCCTAACGGGCTAAAGAACAGATTGGATAAAGACAAAGCGAAAGCTAGTCCAAAACCATTTGTTCCAAACCAGTCGTGGCATAACTCGAAGAAGGTTAAATCGGGTTGGAAAAAGTTTCAGCAGAGGAGAGATCAATATGATCATCATATGAAATCTAAACTCAAAAGACCAGCACGAGATTTTGCACATTCTTTCGTGGATCCTAGAAGTGGAAAAACCGTAAGGATTGTTCAAATCTGGGTCCCGAAAGGGGTAATCCAATCAGGACCCAAGTAAAATTGGGTACCAAAAGTGAGTTTCTTGCGTGCAGGTCAGCAGGTACGAATCAGCAGAGACATCAAAAATATGGTACCTGGACAGTGGATGCGCAAGACATATGACTGGAAATCCGAAGCTGCTGAAAGATGTGATTCCTCACAAAGGAGCAAAAATTGTCTTCGGAGATAACGCATATGGTAACACTGTGGGTAAGGGTAAGCTTATCCACGGTAACATTTCAATTGCTGATGTACTTGTTGTTGATAACTTGCGTTACAATTTGATTAGTATCAGTCAACTTTGTGACAAAGGTTTCCTTGTTAATTTTCAACAACACACGTGCACAGTTCAGGACTCAACTGGTCTAACTGTGTTGGTGGGTAAGCGTTCTGGGAACACTTATGTTATCAACTGGTTAGAACAAGAGAAGTCTGAACATTTGTGTCTAGCAGCTGGCTCTTCCAAGAGCTGGTTGTGGCACCAGCGAATGAATCATTTGCACTTCAAAACTATTGCTAAATTGAGCACGCATGATATGGTTTCTGGCCTGCCTAAAATATCTTTTTCAAAGGACAAGATTTGTGCAGCTTATCAACTGGGAAAACAAATCAAATCTCCTGCTGAACAACCAGTCGCGCGTAATTGTCAAGTAGTATCTCCTGCTGGTCAATCAGCGCCTAGCGCATCAAGTCTACCTGCTGATGCATCAGCAGCGAGCAATTCTTACCAGCAGGAAGCAGACGCACAAGCTAGCAATTCAAATCAAATGGCGTCTGCTGATCCAGCCATTGCAAATTATCCAGCAACTCAGGGGGAACAACAACAATCAAATCCCATTGGACTTGATCTTCGGTGGAATAGAAATCATCCACCTGAGCAAGTCATAGGTAATTTTGAATCCCCTGTTCGCACTAGAGGCCAGCTATCTCAGTATGATCATTTTGATGCTGCATTCATCTCACATATAGAACCTAAGATAATAGATGAAGCCTTAGCTGACCCCAGCTGGATAGAAGCTATGCAAGAAGAGCTAAATCAATTTGCACGAAATAAAGTATGGCAACTTGTACCTAGACCTAAGAATCATTCAGTCATAGGAACTCGTTGGGTCTTTAGAAACAAACTGAATGAAGATGGAATAGTAACAAGAAATAAAGCTAGACTGGTAGAGCAAGGCTTTAGGAAAATGGAAGGAATAGACTTTGATGAAACTTTTGCACCAGTGGCTAGACTAGAAGCCATACGCATGTTTCTTGCATATGCTGCATATAAAGACTTCAAAGTATTTCAGATGGATGTCAAAAGTGCTTTTCTTAATGGCATCTTGACAGAGGAAGTGTATGTTGCACAACCTCCTGGCTTCGTTGATCATACAAATCCTGAGTTTGTTTACAAACTGGACAAAGCTCTATATGGGTTGAAACAAGCACCCAGAGCTTGGTATGATACACTCACGAATTTCCTGCTGGAACATCAATTTACAATAGGCACAGTTGATAAGACTCTGTTTAAATTTGTTAAGGATGATCATGTTTTGCTTGTTCAAATTTATGTTGATGATATTATCTTTGGGTCAACTAACCCCAAACTGTGCAAGAAATTTTCTAAGTTGATGCAGGACAAATTTGAAATGAGCATGATGGGGGAGCTGACATTTTTCTTAGGCTTACAAGTGCGCCAGTTGGAGAATGGCATATTCATCAACCAGGCCAAATATACCAAAGAACTGCTGAAGAAGTTTGGAATGGAAAATAGTTCAGCAGCAGCTACTCCCATGAGCTCCACGATCAAGATGGACAAAGATGAAGCTGGATCTGCCATTGAGGTATCTTTGTATCGTGGTATAATAGGCTCTTTGCTTTACTTAACTGCTAGCAGACCAGACATCATGTTTGCTGTCTGTATGTGTGCTATATTCCAAGCAGAGCCAAAGCAATCACACTATATTGCTGTCAAGCGAATTCTTAAATATTTAAAGGGTACTTCCAACGTGGGTCTTTGGTATCCCAAAGACTCAGGCTTTAATTTAAGTGGGTATAGTGATGCAGATTACGCAGGTTGCAGGATTGATCGCAAGAGCACAAGTGGTACATGTCAATTCTTAGGGGATCGATTAATCTCCTGGTTCAGTAAGAAGCAAACATCAATAAAACTTTTCGTATTCCTTATATACTACGCGCTGACTGTTCATTCTCGTTTACCTTGCTTATTTGCTTTCAATCGTATTACTCTTGCGTATAGTTTTCCTTGAAAAGATTTTACAGGCATTTTCTTCGACGATCTACATTCGAAATGGCTTCCTCTCTCTACTCAAATGCTCAACATGTGGATTTTGAATCAGTTCTTGGCATGGATGACCCTTGCATGGTGTCGATGTTTGAAGCTCTTATGGCCTCCGGCCTTAGAGGTTTTCTGGGCTGCCCTGCAATAGTGTATGAAGATGCTCTGGTTGATTTCTTTGAGAATGCATCTGTTCGCAATGGGGTGGTTATCAGTACCGTTGGTGGTCAGTTAGTGGAGATTTCTGAGAAGCTATTTGCAGAGACTTTTGAGCTGCCGGTTGATGGTTTGGGTGACTTGTCTGAGATGCCAAAGGATGCAATTTTTGATGCTAGGAGCATCGTTTCTTTATCTGAAGAGCCGATCAATTTATCGGGAAGGAAGAACCAAATGAAGATGCCCTTTCGCCTTCTCTGTGATATTGTGGCGAAAGCAATTTCTGTGAAGGCTGGGTCCTTCAACGCCATTACGGTTGAGAAGTTTTCCTTAATGACGGTGGTTGTTTGCGGTGTGAAGATGAACTGGGCAAAGTTTTTGTTCGGTGTTCTGAAGAAGATGGTGACTGCGGGGTCGAAGCAAGCCAAAGGGTTTGCGATTCAGATCAGTCGATTGCTGGCGACCTTTCCTACTTTGGAGTTGGGTGAGTCTTCTGAGTTTCCGACCTCCAAAGTTCTTTCTAAGAATACATTGCTTCGTTTTGTTTCCATCAATGATAGAGATGGTGCTGAGGAGGTCACTAGGGCAGCAAAGAAAAAGGTTGTCTCGAAGAAGAGACCTGCTGCTGATATTGAAGCAGCAGTACCCAAGAAAAAGAGGACTTCCAAGAAGAAATCTATTTCCTCTATCTCTTCCCTGGAGTTGGTCGAGATTGCTGAAGAGGCTATTCCAATTCAGCAAGTAGCAGAGCCCTTGGATGTTGAGGAGCCTAGATGCTCATCTGCTGATGCTGTGGATTTGATTATTCAGCAGGTGCTCGATGAAACCCGAGCAACTGATGCATCTGCTAATACCACTGAACCAGCAGTTACTGAGGAAAAGCACTGGTTTGATCTTCCTTACGATGATCTTGTTAAGCAGTGGGAAGCAGAGCGTCCAGTGGTCAGCATGGAAGTTACGAAGATCAAGATGGGCCAAATGATCAAGATTCCAGGCGTAACTGAGAAGACCTGGTTTCTTAACAGTCTACCTCGTATTCCTGCGGATGACAAAGGCAAAGAAATTTTGGTGGAGAAAGACCCTGTTAAGGGCAATCCTGCTAAGGAGCACTATTCTTTGATTTGCGCCGATATTGATTTATTGGTGGATTTGCGGGCAAAAGTTATTGATGAGGTCGCAACATTCTTTCATTCTTTTAGCCTGAAGAAGTTGGCTTTGATAAATTTTGAAGAAATGTACAACAAGGAGGAAAAAGTTTTATCCTGGGGTGAAGCAGAGTCACCTCAGGAAGCTATTCAACGGCGATCTTATATTTTGCTTAAGTACAGGAGAGTTTTGATTTCGAAATTTTTGGACTCGTGGAGGTCAAATTTTGAACCGGGCCAAGGATCTACCGCAGTGGATCGCAAGGTTATTGAGTTGCTTTCGGCTAGTCATATTTCTATTTTGGAGGAATTGACAACAACGGCTCGGGCCCATGGTTTTATTTGGAAAAAGCCTTGTTGCTCAAATATTTTTGAGGGAAGTCCACGCGATCGAGGCGCTATTATTGCCAGAAACAACACAAACACTCGATCGTCTTGCTGGATTCGAACGATGATTATGGTGAATGGAGTATGAACTGTGGAGCCGTGTGCTGACAAGTGGGTTAAAATCCCCCGGAAGGTTGTGTCTACTGAAGTTCCACGACAGCGGCAATACGATGATACTCTACCTACAATGAGTGTATTTTTCAAGCTGTTGAGGAAGCGGTGGGCTGATGTATGTGTGGAGGTTGTTGTGTTTTGTGCCTCTCCGAGACTTCTTCCGATTGGTTCTATACAGTTTTGCAGATCTTTACAGTTGGCTGAACCAGTTTCCAGTTTTGCTTCTAGCCGACCTACAGTTTTTGCTCTCAGATTTTCTCAGTTTTGCTCAGTATTCATTGATTTGAGTTTATTCAGTTGGATGCCAAGTACAGACATTTCAGAGTTTCTTTCCTCTATTGCTCTGGATAGGACAATTTTGCACAGTGTACAGCGATCTCAGGATTCTTTTGCAGTTGCTCCCAGTGTACAACTTAGTTTGGAGCAGCACCAGTCTTCCTCTTCTTCTGATAGTTCTTCGTCGCTTCATTTTGATCAAACAGATATTGATGCGACTGCGTCTTCTCGTCCTACTATTTCTCCAGATTTCTCTGCTGCTCTTGCCGATTTCCAAGCTGCTCTTTCAGAACAGATGTTTGCATTTCAGAGTGAAATTTCATCCAGGATGCACAAAATCGAGCAGAGTGTGAGTGACTCCCTGAGGGATCAAGCTGATATATTCAAAAATATATCTCAGGGAGCACGACAAGAAGTCCGCACTATCGATGATGTCCACACTATTCGCTTCAACGAATTTCGCAAGAATGTCCTCACTCAGAATGCTTCTATCTTTCAAGGACTAGCGGATGTTCGTCAAGTAGTGGATGATGTTAATGCGAAAGTGGACATCATGGCCTCGCGCTTAAATGATATTCAAAAGGATGCTGAGGCCACCAAGGAAGCCCTTTCCCACCAACTTCTTGAATTCCAAAGTTCAGCACAGGAGAATCACAATGTTATTCATGCCCAGCTCAGTGAGCTTGTTGATTACATTCATAGGGTCAGTGCTGACAAAAAGGGGGAAAGTGGCAGCCGAGGACTTCAAAAGCCTGCGAATACTCAAAAAGAAGGCAGTGCTGAGACTCCATCTTTTGAGCAAAGAGTTCAAATGGCTCAGCGACGAATTGTTCAGACAGTATTAGATGCTGATGCCAACAGAGAGAGTCAAGTTGCAGCGGAGAGAGACAAGGAAAGAAGAAGAAAAGAAGCTAAGTCGTTGAAGAGAAGAAGAAGAGATTAGATTTTCTTTTCGGCTGTTTATTCGCTGATAATTCTTGTACACATCCTATGTACAATTTTTGTTGGTTAATAAAATTTGTTTTCCAGCAGATAGTGTGCAATTTATTTTTGCATATCTTTTGTCTCGGCTGCTGAATTTTTGTCATCACCAAAAAGGGGGAAATTGTTAGAACAATATTTATAAGTTTTGGTGATGACAAAAATAAGATAAGTTTCTATTGGACAATCGGTTGTCGCAGGAGTATATCTTTC
>KQ986420.1:3778-23143 GCA_001598015.1 Dorcoceras hygrometricum
CAAATCTCTGGCCAGAGTACTACAAGTGTTTTAGGTAAATGTGTTTGCCTAGTTACACTCGCGATGTCACTATTTGATCTCCAAGATGTATGCATAGCTATGGGATCTCTAGCGACTCTCGATTTACCAATGGTCGTTGATCTGATCGGGGTATATGGATTGAAAGGACCGTACAGTACGCTAACCACGACCGACTGGTTCTTGCAGGCACTATCAGTGATACCTAGGGGATCATGGGGCGATGTTGCTAGACGCTTTACCATGATCCGTTGGGTAGGTCTGGAATTGTGATTCCGGAGCCACAATGGTTGTGGGCCCACGGCTAGCTGTATCCCTGAACCATTGAGGGTCACACAAGTACTGGATTCGAAACTCCCACACGGATACTCAGCTCAATGTGTTGAGCACGAGAAGAGGATTTCGGGAAGTATGACTTCCTAAAAGTCAACAGGGGTCAAACCGGGGTTGACCTCTGTTGAGGGGCAAAACGGTCATTTTGCTATTTAGGGTTTGATGATCTGAAAAATTGTTTTTCACATCATAACATTCAGTTTTGGAAACTGAGTCGATCGGTCCGATCTGATCGGCGATCGGAGTTACGATGAAGACACAGCGATTAATATCGTAATTTGGACCCGGGCCCGTTGGACCGGCCCAAGTCCAACTTTAGTCTATTTAATTAGACTAATGGCTTCATTAACAACAACTAGACTACAACCCTAAACCTAATAGCCAAACCTAGCCGCCACTCTCTTCTTCCTCCTCGCCGCCGCCGCCGTGAGCCGCCGCCGCCGCCGCCACGTTGTCGCCGGAAATTCGTTTCCGGCCAACTTTTCGAGGAGAATCCGATCGTGCTGATCTCGTCAGGACTTCTAGTGCAGTCTGACGAAGGAGTTCCGAATCTGGTCGTGGACCGGATTGACGTAACTACCGCAATCAACCGAGAAGCGCCGGGTTCTTGAAACACCGGTTGGAGCCAGGCACAAGTGCCAGACAGGTGACCTGCTAAACACCCTATGTATGTTGATACGTAGAACTGTTTTGATTATCGTATTGATCGCCTCCCGGTTCCAATTTTTTGTTCTTCCGCTGCGTGACCGGGGGGCGGATCCGGATCCCCAACAACAATCAAGGAAAGGCTGATCATACTATTTTATTCAACAATATGTAGACTATATTTTAATTACAAGTGATCATGGTTGAGATTGAAAAACTAAAAAAAAAAGGATTGACAGAAGGATATGAACTCACAGATCTGTGTTTCTTAAGATAATTTGTAGGTGCAGAGATAGCTAAGGGTATCTTCATCCCTAAAAAACACTCTTGACTTGCTGCCCGAAACTCAAAAAGTTAGTTGTGAGCCTGTACAGAAACCTCTGAATAACTTCTGGTTGGTAGATTAATCTACTTATCCCTCACTCTTCCTGGATTCAGTGTCAATATAGCAGGTTAAAATGCGTTCACCCTAGTAAGACATTTTGAAGTTGTAAATGAGATATCTTGAGATATCTGAAGGGAACTCTATAGAGAGGAGTTGTGTTCAAGATAGGTGTAACAAAAGCATTGAAAAGATAGGTAGATGGGAGTGAAAGTTAAGAATCAACTTTTGGATATTGCCCAAAATTGTGGAGAAACTAGGTCGTGTGGTGGAACAAGAAACAAATTGTTGTGGTAAGCAGCAGTGCTGAGGCTGAATTTCATGCCAATGCTCAAGGAATGTGTGCAGTTATTTGTCTGGAAAGGTAAAAATGTAAGACTAGAAAATTGCCATCGGCAACCTATCAAGGTTTATAGCAATATCGAATCTTCAATTACCATTGTGAGCAATCAATCCAACATGGTAGGATGAAAATTGAGAGATAGACCAAAGCTTAGCCGTGCTATATCTCTTCTCATGCACAAGGAACAACTATTGACCAAGAGTATGACAAAAAAAAAGAGATGGAAATCTTCTTAGCAAGTTTCATATGAAAAGTATCCATTTGTAATATAAAAATGCTTACCCCCAGGATGCAAATAGCAATGGTTTTGTAAGTGAGAAGGCTATAATAGTCAACAAAGGGCATCAACTGGATATCGTTGTATGCTTGTGCTTCCTTCCAAAGCTTGAAATTCACTTCTTTATTCACGTGCTGCAGTTTTATATCGAAACAAGAACAATATGTTTTTTAGAAGAAAAAAGACAAATTTAGGTAATATTAGAACCTATATGCACCAACACAAACGCCCTTCGTATAGTCAATTTGAAATGAGGGTGTGTCATTTTCAACTTACATTATGTTCATTTTCGAATCCCCCAAATTGATTTTATTGTATTAATGTTATTGTTTAATATCTAAAGATTAGATAACTATAGATTTGAAATTATTACCTAGGTAATTGTTATCTACAATATCCTTTTTAAACTTCAAAAAAAAATGACTGGTGGTTTTTGATTGATAGGATGGGTACAAATAAATGATGCACGCTCAGTTGATACTCATATAATTCAGAATATTTCTCTCATATTATTCTGCTGCCCAAATCTACATTGTATCAGATTACAGGGACTGCCAATGACCAAAGACGGTATGGCTTCTTCCGAACCCCTCGTCCAACGTTGCTGCAAACCCGGTGCCCACATCCCATGGCCTGGGTGATGCGTCACCGCAGCCCATCACAGTCCATAAATTAAATGGAAGGAATTTCCTCTCCTGGACACAATCGATAATGATGTTCATTTGTCAGAGGGGGAAGATGATGAATCCAGCTATCCGAAGTTTTAATTCTTGGAAGTCAGAAAATAAAATGGTCATGTCGTAATTGATTAATTCCATGACCCCTGAGATCCGCGAAAATTTTATTCTTTACACCACCGCAGAAGACATCTGGGATGTAGTATGGGACATGTACTCTTGTAGAGACATCGCAGAACTCTTTGCGACAGAAAAGATCCTCCATGAGTTGTGCCTAAGGGACAACACTGTCACAACCTACTTCACAAACCTCACCCAAAATTAGCAACAACTAGACTTGTGCGAAGTCTGTGATTGGAAATGTCCTAAAGATGAGCAACGTTATAAATCAATTGTTGAGAGAAACGGGGTTTTCAAATTTCTTTTAGGGCTCAACAGCAATCTTTATGATGTTCGGGGGCAAATCCTTGGCATGATGAACCTCTGAATTAGGAACTCATAACGCGAACCCTACCATTCCTCGAATCAACTCACACACCATTTAAATATCCACTTCCACCTACACCTGACCCAATCTACACCAAGCCACCGAGTGTTTCCAATTCTCATCTTGAACCTCCTAGTTTACATGTCGACACTCTCCATGTTTATTTTCACAGAAGGGCACTTCATCTTAGGAATCATCAGGACCTGGTACAAGATCAGCAAACCCATAACAATCCTCCACAACCAGTTTCGGGATAAATTGATCAAGGTACGACTAGTTATGACTCACCTATAACTGAATATGATGACACTGATGATATGCCCATTGCATTAGGAAAGGAGTCAAGCTAGCACTCAACACCTGCATTAAGTAAGTTTATCTGTCTTGATCATTTATCACCTGCATAGCAAGATTTTGTGTCAAATCTAGATCAAATACAAGTTCCATCAAACATTATTGAAGCTCTCCAAGATTCAAACTTGAAAACCATTGCCTTTGATGAATACGGGCACTCGAAAGAACAATACTTGGCAGATCACTGATCTTCCGCCGGGGAAAAAACTGCTGGATGCAAAAGGATTTTAACAGCAAACATAAAGCTGATGGGAGTATTGAAAGATATAAAGCACCACTAGTAGCAAAAGGGTATACACAAGCATATGGAATTGATTATCAAGAAACCATTGCTCCTCTGGCTAGACTTAATAGTGTCCGTGTGCTTTGTCTGCGGTAAATCAAGATTGGCCGCTATATCAGCTTGATGTCAAAAATCCATTTCTTAATGGAGAACTTGAAGAAGGAAGTGTACATGGATATACCACCAAGATTTGAATCAAATGGCACTGTCAACAAGGTATGTAGGTTAAAAAAATACTCTATGGTTTAAACAATCACCTCGAGCCTGTTTTCACAGATTCACAAATGTCAATTTGATCACACATTATGTGTTAAACACCCGATGAAGGTAAAATCACTGTAATCATTGTATTCGTTGATGATAGCATACTTACAGGAAATCATGAGGATAAAATATGCCTTGGATCTCTTGAATGAAACAGGTATGTTGAGTTGCAAACCTGCTGATGCTCATATGGATCTTAAAGTGAACCTCGGATTGAAAAAGGAAAGCCGGTTGGATTGATAAAGGAAGATACCAAAGACTTGTTGGCAAGCTGATATATCTCTCTCACACATGGCCAGACATTGGATTTGTTGTTAGTGTTATGTCAGTTCATGAACAGCCCAACAAAGGAACATATGGAGGCAGTGTATCGAGTTGTGATGCCTAAAGACGGCTGCGGGAAAAAGATCACGTTTTCTGAAGACCCCGCTAGGAATATCGAAGTATACAATGATGCAGATTGGGCGGTGGGTTCTCCTAATGGTAGGCGCTCCACATCTGGTTATTGCACATTTGTACGGGGAAATTTAGTAACATGTGAAGTAAGAAGCAACTTATAGTGGCAAAAAGCAGTGCAGAAAGCCGAATTTCGATCTCTAGCTCATGGGATTTGTGAGGGGTATGGCTACAAAGATTACACAAGGAATTGAAACAAGAAGGTCATCGGTGAACTAAACTGTGACAACCAAGCTGCAATCAACAATGCAAAGAACCCAGTTCATCATGATCGAACCAAGCACGTTGTGGTTATTCGTTACTTTATATGTAAGAAGCTTGAAAAGGGACTATGAATCTTAGCTACATTCTTACTCAACTACAAGTTGCAGATATGTTAGCAAAAGGCACTTTCTCGGCCTATCTTTGAAGAATTGTTTCCAAGTTGGGCATGATCAACATATATGACCCAATTTGAAGGGAGTATTGAAGATCTAAAGATTAGATAATTATATATTTGAATTATTAGCAGGATAATTGTTATCTCAACATCTTTTTTTAAACTTCAAAATAGATTATATTAGGTATTTTTTATTGATAGGATTGGTATAAATAAATTATGTACACTTCGGTTGATACTCGTATAGTTCAGAATATTTCTCCATATTATTTTGCTGCCCAAATTTACAGTTTTTTCATAAACTTTATAATGGTTTTCTCATCGTTATGGTTGACTTTCCAACATATAAACTTATTGCAATATACACATACAGAGTACTATTATGGAGGAAAAGGGAAGAATCTCAGGAAGAAAGCACTCCTAAAGAGTCAAGAGAAGGCAGAATCATCGGATTGAACATATTATATATGTCATCTTATTTGAAACATTTATGTTGCTCATTGTCTCTTAATTATCAATAGTACGTTCACTTCCTTAGTTCATTAGGCTTATTCAGTAAATTATACACCGCAAAAAAATTTCTTTGATTTGTTTACATCTCAATTGATTCCGTGTATTACATATTGGTTATGGATCTTTGTTGATGATTATTAATTGGTTTACTTGAATAGTAAGTTCTAGCAAGAAAAACAATTAACAATCATATCAGAAGAGTTGTATTAAATAAAATTGACAATATAATAAGTTTACAAATTATTTGAAATACAGGTCATGGAATAATTTTCAACGTTTAAGTTTCAAAATTGACAACATAAAGTATAAAACTGATTATAAGATATTATTCGAAAAGTATCTCATTTAAATTATATAATTGACATGAAAATTTATTTCACAAAAGTCATAAGAGTTTCCTCTAATTATGTTTAAAAGTTCAATTACTAATCCCATCCTACAAGAATATGAACAAAATAATATATAGCATTTATTTTCTTAATTATAGATCATAATGTGTATTCATGTTGTAAGTCCGAGCGCTTACCAATTTACCAAAAGCTATAACTGGTGGTAACGGTGCAACTCCAATATTTTAAACCGTGTAGCAACACAAGCGTCACGGTTCGATCGCTCTACCTAGCAGAGGCAATTATTGCACTCCAACAATTCTCATCCCAATAATTGCACTCCTTACAACAAATGGGAATCGAACCCGTGACCTTGGCTC
Organism: Dorcoceras hygrometricum; assembly: GCA_001598015.1. Lineage (NCBI taxonomy): Eukaryota > Viridiplantae > Streptophyta > Magnoliopsida > Lamiales > Gesneriaceae > Dorcoceras > Dorcoceras hygrometricum. The sequence goes on from KQ986420.1 coordinate 9,899, forward strand.
TGATACAAATTGTAGGATCGAGAACTTGCCGCTTTACCAAACGCTATAGCTGGTGGCAACGGTGCAACTCAAATATTTTAAACCGTATAGCAACACAAGCGCAACGGTTCGATCGCTTTACCTAGCAGGGACAATTATTGCACTCCAACACATTTGCTCTTTCGTAGTGTATGAAAATTGCAATATGCAATTTTAATTGGTTAAAGGCGTGCATTTGAGTACTAGGAACAAGTAAAAGGGGTCAATAATTCATAGGAGATGCAAAATTTGCGCATGCAATATACAATGTAGGAGACATGGTCTTTAGTGACATTGTACGGACTTCATATTTTCTTTATGGGATCTCAAATATTGATCCTGTCTAGAGATGGGATAGTTGTAAATAAAAGGGGAGGGAGGAGCATTTAACCGATGTTTCTGCCATATTTATTTATTTGTGTGGCCAGCAACCAGCATCCTACCATAGCTACATTCGATTTTATTACTGAAGATGCAAAACCATTTGTTGCTATATATTGCACTATCTTATATGGACACGAGAATCAATTACCGAACCATTTAATTATATTACACCTTAGCAGTAGTAAATAACTCATTCAACTCATCAAGCACAAGCATATGCTCAATAACTCGTTTCGTTGCGTGCAACCCTAAAATGAAAGGGAGGACTGAAGTTTGAGTTTGAGTAGAAGTCCCCAATGGGCATAAAAATTATTCTAGTTATAATTGAAATTAAAATTAATTTGGAAAATATACATATTTCACCACTAAATTTAAAGATGAAGAAAATTAATTACATTTTTTTTATAATTATTGGAATACACATTAATAACAACAATAATATAAATAATTATAGATATTTTAGACGTAGAAATTTGTTTCCTATTTGAAGTGTTGACATTGGGTAAAGAAACATAAATTATGAATAAATATTCATTTGTTGCTATATAATTTTTAGTTGGAAGAGTTGATGACAATTTTCTTTTCTTTTTGGAAAGTTAAATTAATTTTGTTATCACAAAAACCAAACTCATTTTTATCTAAACTCTTCACTTGAATACATAATAGCATAGTTTGACGTGAATTATAGATTTTGACTAAATAAATCAAGCCCTCACAACGTGAAGTGATTAACTTACAAGTCCAATGAAGAAGCGGACAGCCACATCCCCAGAGTTTATGGAATCATATTTCATCCAGGTTCTTCTTATGGCCATACGCCTTTCAAAGTTATTCGCCGCTGAGAAAACCCCAATCAGAAGTGCAACCTTTTTGGTAGAAAGTGATGGGGCTTTGAGGTTTTGAGCATCAGCCAAATCTACATCTTCAGTAACAGGAAGACCTTTTGCTAGGAGAGACATAATAGTCAAACCACCCGTCACATTGACTCGGTTAACTAACCACGGTTCGAGTTTCTACAATTGCAAGATAATTATCACTAGTACTTAATATATATAGCAAGAGCATTATGACAAACCAAACAAAGAGACCTATCTAAGGTGGTCTTATACATAACACAGAGTTCTTATGCAGTTGCTATCAAAACTCTGAAAGGCCAAAAACACTTACATGTCGATGTGCAAATGATGTTTCATGCCTTCCATTCACGGTCATGTGAAATCCCTCAGAGCCAACCCACAATGAGGCTGTAAAGGGGTTACCTTCAACAAAGTGGAGGGCAGTGCTTGCACTTACAGCCCCTCCGGAAACATTAGCAAATTTGCTGTGTGTAGGGCGACTGGCATTTGAACTTTCCTCTGCAGCTCTTTGTCCAATTTGAATGTTGCACTTGATCAGTCCATCAACTGAAAAATATACAATTATAAAGGTTAGATTGGCAAAGAATGAGTTGCGTCAAATTTCAAGAAATATTTTATTTCAAGCTTAGATATGGAGGATTGAAAGAGCTGTCTTTAAGAATGAATCATGTCATGCAAAGGATACGGTTAATCATTAACCAGAGCGGATCCTACTGAGAAAGAAACGAACTGTTATACAAAGACTCTAGCATTATCCCCTTTTGATGCGGTCACTTTGCAGCTGATATCACATGTCAAAGCTAACAAAACCACGAAGCGCAAATGCTGAGAAATCTAACTCTGACCTTTATCTACTTCAATGTGGTCACTCGGCTGATAATAGAGTCAAAGCCAGCAAAAAGCACCAGGTAAAACCACATGAAACCAATCTTTGGTGTTATGTAGTTATTCAAAAACTGGGCAGTTCAATCCCCAGTATGAATCCGTCTTTATGTTTGCAATGACTCTAGGACTACTAGAAAATAACTGCCCAATGACCATATCTTAATTATGCGTTGCTAGAAACAGTATTTTTCATTTTGTCAGAAATCCAATCTATCGGATTGATCAATCTTTACAGTCCACGATAAGGTGACGAAGGCTAAGCAACATGAAAATAGAAATGACAACAGAAGATGAACGAAAACTGAAGGAGGATAAATTTATAGAACGTTTGTTTTCATTTTCATAGAATCTGTAATTTCATACTGTAAATATACACCAAATGAGTACCTCTTGAAATACCAGACATACGATGGTCAGGGCACCTCTCCTCCTTGCCCCACCCAGATTCTTTAGTCCACGAATTCTGAATAGTAAAAGGCTCTTTTGTCAAGTTCTCACCAGGTAAAAACACCTTGTATTGCAATACAATTGGGGGATTCAGCTCCTCATTGAATCGTTGGCCTATAAGTTCAATTTGAAAACTGTCTTTCTCAGAATCTGGGATCCCAATAAGAGTGATAGAAGAGTCCTCAACCAGACCACAAGGGATCTCAAGTTCATTATCAGATGCTTTGACAAAGTAAGGGCAGGCTTCACTTGCAGTGATGTCACCAAACCTTAAAGCCTTGTCTTTTTCGATCATGGGCAGTAAATCTTTCCATATACCGAGAGCCTCTTTAATCCCTTGAGCTGTTTCAGGCAATGCATCTGATCGTGCGAATAAAAATCTCAACTTCTTCCACACAAGCAAGGCATGAGACTCTTGGTCGGTCACATTCTCACTCAAACTGTATAAATCAGTCAGCCCTTGAACATTTATCAGCTGTGGTTTTTTCCGAACAACTTGGAGCCTTTTTGTCTTGGCCAAAGATAATTCATCATCAGCATCTGAATTGCCTTCTTGGGGTGGGTGGACGTTGAAGAATTCATATGCAGACTGCTTTTTCGGAGATTTGGGTTTTCCAACAAAACTGTAGCTGAGCACCAGAATGAAAGCTAGGCCTACTATGAATAAACCACCTGTCCATTTCCTCATCGCTTATCGATCTTATGCTAGACTCAAGTCCAACTGATGATCCACACCCATTATCCACGCAACCCATCCATAGAATTTTTTTTTCAGGAAATAATAAAAAGGGAAGATTTCCGGCCGATACAGCTCCTCAAGGCTCAAAGGACCAGAGAAAAATGGGTCGGTCCTCTTGCGCATGTTTGTATCGCCTCACTAACTCACATTTTATTTGGAAATTACATTTACCACTAAGGTCAAAGTGCGATGGCATCTATTATACAATGTTAATAAATATTCACATTTTCTTGTCTGACAAATGGTATATATCCTAAAACTTTTTATTGTCTTTAAGATCGATTTAGTCAAACAAAAACTTTATTCCTTTCCTAACGGCTAAGCTACGTTTCAAAATTGAAATTTATTGATCAAATTGAAATTTGATTTGTTGAATGAAGTTGAATTCTTCTTAAAGAAAGAAATTTAGTTTTAGAATAAATTTATCTTTCCGTATTGATTAGTCCCCAACTTTACTCATATAAGGGTGTGGGGTCTTAATCACATCGTGATTCAAAGCGTAGAATTCTGAGTTCTGTTGGTAAATCCCTAAATTTTACTCTTCTAAAAGATGAGGTTTTAACCATATCATATGATTCAAAGTACACAAAATAGAGCAGATATTACATGCTTGCAAAGCATGGATCACAAATGAATTTAACGCGAAACAACTGTTCGAATGATAATTTCAAAATAGAACATAGCATGAATAATCATATCAAAACGAGTGCGATGATCCAGTGTCAAACAAAATTCGTGCAGGATAATCAAAGATAAGACAAGTACCTGCAATAACTCCTCCGAACATGTCATCAGCTTGCTCCCTAGTCATCACATTCACTTGAGCTTGTTGGGGTCCCGAGTACTGAGATTGAGAAGGCCCTCTGAACAATGACACTTCCGGTGGCTGAAATCCTGATAGCTGGGACTGAGTAGGGGGATGCGGTCGTCTCGAAGAACTTCCAATCGAACTCTGCTGCGACAGATTTGAGCGTTGTCCCCTGGTAGAAGGACACACGGTAGAAGGACACACCCTAGCAAAGTGTCCAACCTACCCATAGCTATTGCAAGCGCCTCTGTTAGGATCGAATTTTGGGGGTGTTCATGAGCTCTGCCACAACTCACATAGGCTCTCACACAGCCCAAACACCAACCCCATGAGTTACGTACATTTTAAAAATTGTTGAGAGTTGAAAACTGCATGCAACTATGAACCAGATCAGTTTGAAGCTGGACCAGCAGCTCTGCGAGCTGGTACGGATCACCAGCAGCTCTGCGAGCTGGTTTAACACAGACAGTCTGGTTCATTTTATCTTGAGCCGCAATAGCTCAGTGTTCTTGAAAGTTTGTGCACCGAGATACAGATTGAGTAATGAATTGAAATCATGCGGAAGCAACTCAAACTGAACTCTTATATATGAAATCCTTTTAAACAGTTTTATGCATAGTGAACAGACATGCAATGCGTGAATATAAATGCAGTAAGCAGTAAAGAAATACGCTGCGATTTGTTTATAGAAGTTCGTGTTAGAGTAGATGCCCAACTAGCCAACTTGTGGCGAGTGGGTTTTATTGACTCTTTGTATAACGATCTTTATTTATGAAATTCGCATTTCTTATATGACATTCTTTATTTTCATTATGTTATAATGTTAACAATTGTGTTGGATAAAGACCTAGAATGCACCATAGTGTATGTTAGATGTGATAGTGGATATGATGGCTATCATGAAACACATCTAATAGTCACTGTGTATTCTGAACACGTTCCTAGTCGATTGGGCCGGCAAAATGAGGATAAGGCCGCCCGAGCTGGAGACTAGCATCTGCGATGCGAAGTACCATGTTTCATTGGTAGGGAACATTGTGATGTTCTGAGCATGCAGATGGATAGTGACCTGGTGATCTATCGAACTACCCTCGTTCGGACTTTCCAAGTGGTTACCATTTGTCGAGTGGATAAGTCCGAGGTCTTGGTTGTACTGATTAGTCCTCACTACTCGAAACGTCATTGAGACTCTCATGATAGGTGCCTCAATTTGACCCGTTTACCGACTCATTTGGGGTCATTAGATGGCGGGATTGGGTGAGGTCCCGATGCATGTAGGAGTCGATGCTTCGTTGTCGAGGATTCACCGCTCGCTTTTATGCGTGGATATCCTATGTTATCTGAGGAGATAATAGTGTGATAAATATCTAGCCAGAGTACTAGATGTGTTTTGGATAAATGGGTTTACCTAGTAACGCACGCGATGTCACTATTTGATCTCCGAGATGTATGCATAGCTATTGGATCTCTAGCGACTCTCGATTTACCAATGGTCGTTGATCTGATCGGGATATATGTGTTGAAAGGACCGTACTGTACGCTAACCATGATCAACTGGTTTTTGCAGGCACTATCAGTGATACCTAGGGGATCATGGGGCGATGTTGCTAGGCGCTTTACCATGATCCGATGGGTCAGTCTGAAATTGTGATTTCGGAGCCACAATGGTTGTGGGCCCACGGCTAGCTGTATCCCTGAACCATTGAGGGTCACACAAGTACTGGCTTCACGATTCCCGCACGGAAACTGAGCTCAATGATTTGAGCATAGGAGGAGGAATTTAGGGAGTGCGACTTCCTAAAAGTCAACAGGGGTCAAATTGCGATTTCCCAAAGTTGAAGGGCTAAACTGCAATTTTGGACTAGGTGGTCTGAAAAAATGTTTTCGCATCATAATACTCAGTTTTAGAAACTGTGTAGATCGGTCCGATCAGATCGTCGATCGGAGTTATGATGAATCCACAGTGATGGAAATGAACCGAATGTTCATATGGACCTAGGCCTGACCCAGGCCCATTGGGCCGGTCCAAGCCCATCACATGTCTACTTATTATTGTCCTAGGGTTATTATGACACACACTTAAATTCTAAACCCTAGAAATAGCCGCCCCTCCTCTCCCTACTCTCTCACGGCCGCCGCCCGCCCTTGCACCGTGCCGCCGCCCGCCGCCGGTGCTCACGTGATTGGACTCGTTCCGATCACGTCGACGAGGAGATTCCGTTTGTGTCAAATTCTTCAGATCTTCTAGTGCAGACTGACGAAGGAGTCATGTTTCCAGTCGTGGACCGGATTAGGAGATCTACCGCCGCCTACCGTTGAAGTGCCAGATTCCCTGTGAATCTGGTCGGAGCCAGGAGCCTAGACGCCAGTAAGGTAACGCTCTAAAACATCCTATGTATGTTTTATTGCATTATATTTGTTATGTATTGAACGTTTCCGGGGCAAATGTTGAAACTTCCGCTGCGCCCCCGGGAACGGGATCCGGATCCGCCACTACGCCAACAGTTCGGAGCTGAATCTCCTACGTCTCCCCTTCTTCCGCAATCGTGAAGGATCCACTAGAAGAATTTGATTACAACGACCCTCGCTGCAACCCACTCCTACTACCAGCAGCAGTAAGAACTCCTAGCAACCACTGCACACCAGTCCGCAAACTGCGTGTGTCTAACTCACTTCTTTACTGCCTCAGTGAGAAAGGTTATAGACACTTCTTTAACGTCTCAGTGCGAAAGACAACGTAGACTTGTTTAACGTCTCTGTCCAAAGACTACAATAGAGAGTTTTCAATTTGATTCACTCAGCTAATCTAATCAGCTCTCTCAAATATATGTGAGTGAATCGTGTGTGAGATTACAGTGTATGCTCAATCTCTCAAATATAAATCTCACACTTACCAATGTCTTCCCAGAGCTTGTGTTGTGCGTGCTGGTATTTTTCGTTTCTGATTTGCACAACACTTCGCTCTTTACTTTTGCGCTCATCTTCTGTTGTATGCGCCTCTCTCTCTGTTGTCACTACTTCTGCTTGTGCTCTGCTCTTGTTATTTATATCCTGACGTGGAGTTTAATCCGTTGGACACAAAGTGGTAGCCGTTGAAAGTCTTCTGACACTGTTGTACTTTGCGTCCTTTTTCTTTAAATGCTTTGCAGGATTTTCTTCACTTTAAGCACGTGAGCACTGTACTTTGAGAAGACAATACAGCAAATCTAATTTGAATACTGAAAAGTATTCTGTGTAATGTTGTGTATTCAAATCGCTTTGCTTGTCGTTTTTTCCAACTTCTGCTCTGCTTTGTTCTGTTGGCTGAGCTGGTTTGACCTTAACCAGCTTGGTTCTGTGTACCAGCTCGTAGCATCTGCAGATATGTTATCCGAGTTGGTTTGATCTTGACCAGCTTTGCTCCATACCGATTTGTTCATTACATTGAGCTGGTCTGAGCTCTTTTCTTCTCTGCTCTCGTTCAAAGCTCTCTTCTTATCTGCTCTTGAGCTGCTCTTATTCTGTTCTTTCCTGCTCTTGAGCTGCTTCGAACCACCTTGTTCATCATACTCAGCAGGTCGTTTCTCTGAGCTGGTTTCTCATATGGTTTGATCTTCCCAGGTGGTTTCTTCTTCCATTACAGCAGCCTTATTCTTCCCCATCATAAGAATCCAGCTGCTGGGATCCTTGATTAGGTTTTCTCTTCCCTGATCTGGTTTACCAGCTCGGCTCTTCTCGTCAAGAGTCATTGTGTGCTTGCCTATTCACTTGATCCATTCAGACACCTATTCCAAACCATCGGCAAGCACACCTTTCTTTCACTGGTTGAGCTGCAATCCAGCACCAGTGAATATATCCCATCTTCTTTGGGATATAGTACCAGTATTCAGTCTTCCCAAGGATGAGATCCCTTTGATGAACTGGTTACAAGTGCGTTCTGTGATCAGACCTGCACTTTATCACCGCACTTGTATACGGCTCTGCACTTGAACACCTCACTTGTACGCTGCACTTGATCTGCACTTGAATCATTTTGCTCTTCTCTTTACTGTGCTTGGTCCCTGTGCCGCTCTTGCACTAAGCTGGTAGACTAGCTTGGTGTTCCCTGCAGTCTGGAAGACTTCTGCTGTATCAGCTCGGGCGTCCCCTCACTGTTCCAGCATAGATATCTTCAACCGAACCAGCTTAGGCGTCCATTTACTGTTCCAGTTTGGATATCTTCCTTCCTTCTTAACCAAGTGCACTGCACAAGTCATATAAATCGTTAGAAAGATATTAACAGATTTTGTGTCAATCAAAACTTAGATTCTGATCTGTATAAATAGATCCAACAGCCTCTCACTCCAATGCATTGAGAAAGACAGATGCTTGCCTCCGCACTAACCATAGAACCTTGCTCTCGAACTCGCTCCACTAGAACTGACCGAACAAGAAGAACTCAAACCCGATGTCTTGAATTGCCTCCCTCTCGGTCCGAACCTCTGACGACTCGATGACTGCGGTGCCTGAGAAGGCTGGGAAGAAGGCATTCCAGATGGCACAGGATTCAAAATTTGTCCAGATGGCTGCTGAACCTGAGATTTCCTAACCAAAAGACCTTCTGCAAAGTCAATCGCTCTGTTCACGACATCAGCAAAGGAGAGAAAGGCAAAAAACTGTCTAGCACGACATCTCACATGAACACTAGGTTGAGCGACATCCTCTCCCTCAACATTATCCCAAGATCTCGAATCACCCGGTACCTGCCTACTAGCTCCACCTCTCCTCCTTGGCGGCATCTACGAGGCACTCACAGATAAGCACAAAGGCAAGTAAATCAAGTAGTCAAGCACATATAGGAGAACAATCACTGTGCGATATTCGAGTGTGATAGAAAAGAATCGATCTTATCCCAGTTTAAGCTCTGATACCAAAATTTTAGGCCGGTGCTCACAATCAAGGAATAAGCACGCAATTAACAACAAAATGGAAGCTTAAAAGATGGTTAAAAGTTTTTTTCCTTTGGCCTGAACTGAAAATATATCTTCAAAATACGCGACTCAAAATACAGATTGGTTCAAAAGTCAAACAGTAAACAGTGTCAAATCTACCAAGCAACATATGTATATGATCACAATAACAATAACAACATCGAATCCTCAAACCCAAAACTACTCAGGGCATCCCCTGGTAAATAACTCGATGAAATATATACATAACTGGGAACTCAACAGCGCCTAAGGGGCTCCACTGGCTGACGCACCACCTGGGCCAACTGAAGTACCTGAAAACCAAATACACAACAAACAACCCCAACGAAAAGGGGTCAAACCCCAGTAGATAGATCAACGTACAACAACAGACGAAGTATGCATGAAATATGCAAAGTACTATGCTATGCATAATTGGTGGCAAGAAACAGGGTACCAACACCCGAGGCCAATCGAAACGGTAATCATCAACTGTGGCAACTGTTGGGGAACCGTGGCGGATCCGGATCGTGCCTCCTATGCATAATTGGTGGCAAGAAACAGGGTACCAACACCCGAGGCCAATCGAAACGGTAATCATCAACTGTGGCAACTGTTGGGGAACCGTGGCGGATCCGGATCGTGCCTCCTGGCGAGGCAGCGGAAGAACAAAATTTTGGCCGAGAGACGATCAATACAATTCAAATAATAACACTATATGACATTCATAGGGTGTTTAGATGACTACCTTGCTGGAAACTCGTGCCTGGCTCCGACCAGTTTCTCGAGGAAACTGGCACTTCACGGTAGGCGGCGGTAGATAACATCAATCCGATCCACGACCAGATACGAGACTCCTTCGTCAGCCTGCACTAGAAGGCCTAACGAGATCGGCACGGACGGATTCTCCTCGTCAAGTTGGCTGGAACAAATTCTGGCGACTCGAAGCGGCGGCGGCACTAGGCGGCGGCGGCGGCGGCTTGTTTAGAGAGGAAGGGGGCGGCCACTTTTAGGGTTAGGGTTTGAGTGTTGTATCTTGTGTGTTATGATTTTGGTCTAAGTCTACCTTAAGTAGACTTAATGATGGATTTGGATCCGGCCCAACGGGCCCGGGTCCAACGGATGAACATTCAGTTCATCCCTATCAGCGAGATTTCATCGTAACTCTGATCGTCGATCAGATCGGACCGATCGACTCAGTTTCCAAAACCGAATACTATGATCTGAAAAACCATTTTTCAGAACCCCAGTGCAAAATGACCGTTTTGCCCCTCAACAGCGGGAAATCACGATTTGACCCCTGTTGACTTTTAGGAAGTCGCACTCCCCAAAATCCTCTTCGTATGCTCAACACATTGAGCTGAGTATCCGTGCGGGAATCTAGAATCCAGTACTTGTGTGACCCTCAATGGTTCAGGGATACAGCTAGCCGTGGGCCCACAACCATTGCGGCTCCGGAATCACAATTCCGAACTTGCCCAACGGATCATGGTAAGAGCGTCTAGAAACATCACCCTCCCTAGGTATCACTGATAGTGCCTGCAAGAACCCGTTGGTCGTGGTTAGCGTATAGTACGATCCTTTCAATCCATATATCCCGATCAGATCAACGACCATTGGTAAATCGAGAGTCGCTATAGATCCGATAGCAATGCATACATCTTGGAGATCGAATAGTGACATCGCGAGTGTAACTAGGTAAACACATTTACCTAAAACACTTCTAGTACTCTGGCCAGAGATTTATACACTATTATCCCCTCAGATAGCATAGGATATCCACGCATGTCTGCGAGCGATGAATCCTCGACAACGATGCATCGACTCCTACATGCATCGGGGTCTCACCCAATCCCGCCGCCTGATGACCCCAAGTGAGTCGGCAAACGAGTCAAAGTGAGACGCCTATCATGTAGAGTCTCAATGACGTTTCGAGTCGTGAGGACTAATCAGTACAACCAAATATGCTCAGAACATCATAATGTTCCCTACCAATGAAACATGGTACTTCGCATCGCAGATACTAGTCTCTAGCTCGGGCGGCCTTATCCTCATTTTGACGGCCCAATCGACTAGGAACATGTTCAGAATACACAGTGACTATTAGATGTGTTTCATGATAGCCGTCATACCCACTATCACATCTAACATACACTTTAGTGTATTCTAGGTCTTTACTCAACGCAATTGTTAATCATCATACAACACAATGAAAGTAAAGAATGCCATATAAATGAATGCGAATATCATATATAAAGATTGTCATATACAAGAGTCTATAAACCCACACGCCACAAGTTGGCTAGTTGGGCATCTACTCTAACAATCTCCCACTTGCCCTAAAGCCAACTACTCATCAGACGCAGTCCCATTGTTTCGCGATGTTTTTCAAACAACGGTCCAGGCAAGGGCTTCGTAAGTGGATCAGCAACGTTGTCCGTAGAGGCGACTCTCTCAACTGCTATGTCACCTCTAGCCACAATATCCCGAATTATGTGGTATTTCCTCAGTATGTGTTTGGATCTTTGGTGAGACCTAGGCTCCTTTGCTTGCGCAACGGCACCCGTGTTGTTGCAGTACACCGGGACTGGACCAACTCCATTAGGAATGACACCCAACTCTTGGACGAAATTCCTTATCCAAACAGCCTCCTTAGCAGCAGCTGATGCTGCGATGTACTCAGCCTCAGTGGTTGAATCCGCGATGGTGTCTTGCTTGGAACTCTCCCAAGAGACAACACCACCATTGAGCATGAATACAAATCCAGAGGTTGATTTCGAATCATCCACATCACACTGGAAGCTAGAATCAGTGTAGCCTTCCAGTTTCAGTTCACCACCCCCATAGATCATGAACATATTCTTAGTCCTTCGTAAGTACTTAAGAAATTTCCTTCACAGCCTTCCAATGCAATTGGCCGGGGTTGTCCTGCTAGCGGCTCGTGACACTCAGAGCATATGCGACATCCGGTCTAGTGGAGATCATGCCATACATTATACTACCTATTGCCGAGGCATATGGCACACGTGTCATACTCTCTATCTCCTCATCAGTCTTCGGACACATAGACTTAGATAGAGTGACCCCGTGGCACATAGGTAGGTGTCCTCTCTTGGACTCTTCCATAGAGAACCTCTTAAGTATGGTATCGATGTAGGTAGCTTGGGTGAGTCCGAGCATCCGTTTAGATCTATCCCGATAGATCTGTATTCCAAGAATATAGGATGCTTCACCCATGTCCTTCATTGAAAATCTACTAGACAACCATACTTTAGTTGACTGCAGCGTTCCTACATCATTCCCAATGAGTAGAATGTCATCAACATAAAGTACGAGGAATGTCACAGCGCATTTAACTACCTTCTTATAGACACATGGCTCCTCGGGATTCTTGATGAAACCAAATTCCTTAATTGTTTCATCGAATCTCAGGTTCCAACTTCGCGATGGTTTTTTGAGACCGTAGATCGATCTCTGAAGCTTACATACCTTATGCTCGCTTCCAACAGATGTGAAACCCTCAAGCTGCGTCATATAGATCTCTTCCTTAATGTTTCTATTAAGGAACGCAGTTTTCACATCCATTTGCCATATCTCATAGTCGTACCATGCGGCTATGGCTAACAAGATTCTAATTGACTTGAACATTGCGACTGGCGAGAAGGTTTCATCATAGTCAACACCTTGCCTTTGAGTGTAACCTTTCGCGACCAGTCGCGCCTTGTAGGTCATTACCTTACCATCAGGCCCAAGTTTCTTCTTGTATACCCATTTACATTCAATAGGAACAATTCCTTCAGGAGGATTAACAAGAGTCCAAACTTGGTTAGCATGCATTGAGTCAAACTCAGACTGCATTGCTTCAAGCCACAAATTAGAATCTGCATCGGAAATTGCCTCCTTGAAAGTTCTTGGATCAGATCCAATAACTTGATCATCTTCAAGGAGAAAACCATATCTCTCAGGAGCCCTAGGAACCCTTTCGGATCTCCTAGGTGCGACCATTTCTGGTATTGGCTCTAAAGCCACAAATTAGAATCTGCATCGGAAATTGCCTCCTTGAAAGTTCTTGGATCAGATCCAATAACTTGATCATCTTCAAGGAGAAAACCATATCTCTCAGGAGCCCTAGGAACCCTTTCGGATCTCCTAGGTGCGACCATTTCTGGTATTGGCTCT
>KQ986420.1:30603-72957 GCA_001598015.1 Dorcoceras hygrometricum
TAGTTCGATAGATCACCAGGTCACTATCTATTTGCATGCTCAGAACATCATAATGTTCCCTACCAATGAAACATGGTACTTCGCATCGCAGATACTAGTCTCTAGCTCGGGCGGCCTTATCCTCATTTTGACGGCCCAATCGACTAGGAACATGTTCAGAATACACAGTGACTATTAGATGTGTTTCATGATAGCCGTCATACCCACTATCACATCTAACATACACTTTAGTGTATTCTAGGTCTTTACTCAACGCAATTGTTAATCATCATACAACACAATGAAAGTAAAGAATGCCATATAAATGAATGCGAATATCATATATAAAGATCGTTTCATACAAGAGTCTATGAACCCACACGCCACAAGTTGGCTAGTTGGGCATCTACTCTAACAGCAACATCATAGGGGATTCGGGCGCTACCCTCCAATCGACTAGGAACTTTTTATAGAATACACTGTGACTATTAGATGTGTCAGGCCCGGTGTTCTAAACACGGCTAAAACACGCAAAACACAGAAGCTTGAAAAGCGGGTAATTTAATTTTTTTTTTGTTTTTTTACCTTAACTGAAATGCTATCATTTAAAGTATAAGCATACTCAAAATATAAGCTTTGCATCAAAAACGGACTGCATAAAATCTCAATCATCCAATATATATATACAATCAATCACAAATCGAATCAACACAACAACTACACAGGGCATCCCCCACGGCAATGACTCGATATAGTATATATATATATATATATGTAACTGGGAACTCACGCCTAGGGCGACAACATCTGCCTCACTCTCAGACCAGCTGAACCAACTAAAAAGAGTCGACAATGGCCAATACACGGTCAAAGCAGCCCCAAGGGAAAACAAACGAGGTTAAACCTCAGTACGAAGAGCGATAACAACAATAGTCAATAAAGCATGCAACATAATATGTCGTGCAAATGCATGGAAGGTGTCAAGGAAGGTATCGGGGCTCAAGGATCAACTCAACAGCTGGGAATACAACATACACAAACCGAACCACAGCTGGAGGAACAAAACTCTCAGAAACAACTCGACAGTCGGAGATACGAGGCTCGCAGAACGACTCCATGGCTGGAGGTACAAAACAACAGACATGACTCGATAGCTAAACAGCTGGAGATACACAACAGTAGTGGCCACAGAGCATGGGAGGACGTGGTAGCTATCCACTCGTCCTAAAACGCGGTACTAGAAGCAAAGGTAGAACAATTCAACCCGCTGGTGCCCTAGCTCATGAGAGTGTGGGAACCAATTTGTAAAACAACAATTGGTTCAGGACTGCTTTGAAACCTCAGGAAAAACCTTCAGATTTCGTGTTGAGACCATATATACGAAACTTAATATATATATATATATACATTGAATAAGTTTTGAAGTAATCTGTATGGTTCAAAAGCTGATTCTAACATTATATACAAAAAAAGAATGTGAACTGAAACAGCACGGAAATGAATGTCCATGATGAACACCCCCGATCCGATCCAGCCCGCACCAACCAGATCTGACTAAACCTCATCACCTGCACTCAAGAAAATTAGTGAGCCTAGAGGTTCAACAAGTAAAGTCTGGAAATAACGAATACATGCAATATAGGAATAAACTGAAAAATACTTGAACATAATTAAAACATTTAAAAGGAAATACTTGTAACATAAACATTTCTCAAATATTGTGGTTGTAAACAACCCTGTTCTCAGTTCTTATTTTCTGTTGATTTATGGCGTGGAAGCTCTCCTTAGGTCATGGTCGCTTGATCAAGCTATCGTCTGAAAATCAGGATCTGGGGAAATAATTCCCAAACTGTACTATGTGAAGGGACACAAAGGTTCGTCAACCAACATCCTCACCCTTCCTAAGTGAAGGGGCACACTGGTTTATCAGCCAGCATCCTCACCCTTCCTAGGCTGACGTCTGTTATCTTTGCCATTATTCACTTTAAACTTGAAATATACTTACTTTAAACTTTACGAAATATGACATGGAAACTTTTTTCATTCCTCCTTCGTCACCTTGCCATATTGTCATTAAAACATTTGTACATTTTATTCTTAAAACTCTTCTTGAAATGCAATTCTATGGTCTGAAAAAGATCACTTAAACTTTGGTGGTTCGCTTCTTTGAAAACTACTCATAACTTTTAAAATTTGCTGGGAGTACAACGGAGTTCAATGAATGAAGAAACTCGAATTAGCTCAGGATGTATATATGAATAATAAATAGTAGAGCTCTAAGATGAAGAAATATTCCTTTAAATTGAGTATAACTTAGGACAGATTAGAGTTATACCTTCGAATCGAAGCTAATAGAATGAAGGATACAAATAGTAGTCATGAGTGGACCTAAGCTGAATCAGCTCAGCTTAGAGTATCAAACAGATCGCAAGCTTAAAGCAGCTCAGAATAGAAAATTAGATCTGGGCTATTTGGTCAACTCAGATTAGAAAAGTCTGCACAACTTAAACGAGCAGACTAAATTACGATGGTCAAACAGATTCAACTCAGTTTAGAACAATGAAATCATATCACGGGTTCGAATCAGCTCAGAGAAATATCAGATCATAAATTAAGCTCAGCTCGGGGAAATAAAACAGATTACAACTAAATCAGCTTGAATAGCTATCAGATCCACGACTTTGATCAACATGGAGAAATAAATCAGATTGCGAACTTAAGATCAACTCTTAAAATAAATAGATTGCGAACTTAGCTCAATAGTGACTAACATCTTAGAAGATATCCTTAATCTGAAGCAAAACAAAATATCTATGGAAATAACCAGAAACATAAACTCGTAAGCTACTTGTAGTATCTCCCAGTATTTTGACAGAAATCGACTCACCTCTTGTAAAACGTTTCCGGTAAACATGAATTTACTCATTTACGAACCATCTTTAAACTAAACAAGATCTTATCCCTACAGGAAAACACACTCTTACATAAAACATGAAAAACTGACATGAACATGCAAGAAACTTAATATTATTTTCAAAACTGCGGCAGGAAACAGAATTTACTTGCCTCAATTACTGAACACGGCTAACAAGAATCCTTCCACCATTGAATAACTTATAAGCACGATCAAAAATCAATTTGAAAGAGCTTTGAAGCTTCGGTCGGTTGAGAGCTTTTCAATATTTCTCACCGCTTAAAAATGGAAACCTTTTGAAGAAGTTTGATTATGGTGGTAAAAAATACTAATACGTGTATTTACATGAAAACGAAAGGCATGAGCTCATTCTTTTATAATATCTTTGGAAGTACACCTTTTTAAAAAAAAAACATAGACCAAACCGGTTTTAAAACATCCTGAACCTTTCAACACGAGAATTTATGCGGAACAACACAAGAATGCGAATGCAATGCTAAAGCTTAAATCAGATCGCAAGAAAATATTTATTTATGAAAGTTTGAAGCAATGCTTCTAAGTCTCCCCTTCTTCCAATTAAGGAAGGATTCCACTAGAAGATTCGATAAGAATACAGTGTATCCTAATCCTATCAGTCATGCCGCACTCGAGGTGAACTCCTAGTCTCACAACTCACAACAGCTCGCAGGTTGTGTTTACAATGAATTTTCTAAGGCTTTTCGAATGAATAAAAGTCTAAGATCAAGCCTAAGAATTCAGCAACAAGATGAAAACTTATACAAAGATATGAAAAGGATTTTTGATCCGTTGAACAACGTATGTCAACTATTCAGCTCGCAATCTGTTTTAAAAATTCGTTGTTCGCTTCTCACAAGTGTATCACATCATCTGTTACTAGTAGACACATCGGATGGATCCTGAGCTGATGCCTGTCTCAATAAATGCGTATTTAATTTCGTAGTTTACCTCGTACTTGTACATTAAATGGTTTCCGTCTTTTGCTCAAAATGGCAACTCTAAAAGCGTAGATTTTCTTGAATTTTTTAATAATTAGCCAAAAGTGTACCTACTATAAATGATCCTCTGAAGTCAAGTTATCAAATCATGTAACAATCAGAATGATTTGACTAAACACATTGCGTACTAAAGTCCTGAGCTGATCTTTGTTCCTCTGAGCTAAACTGATCTCTGAGCTGTTCTGTTCTAAATTGATCTGCTCCAAAATTTCTGAACTATTCTAATCTCAACTATTCTAAGCTGATTTGTTCTTGAACTAATCTGCTCTTCTCTTGTACACTGTTCCGCTCCGAGCTGATCTGCACTTGAACTGATGTAGGTTGTTCTGATCTGATTACTATAACTAAGTTGTCCTTACTCAACTTAGGCATAATCTGATCTGAACAAATTACTTTTCCTTATTTGAGAGCATGATGATTTTATGAATTTACAAATAACTGTTCAACCTGTTTTTTTTTAATGTTTCTAGACACGCACAACTGATTCAGTGACCTCTGCTCTTGAGAAATATAAAGTATATGCTGAAATATCTCAATTGAACAATGAACAAAGATATGTAAATATATGTTGAAATGAAATAAGTGTTAGAGTAGGTGTCCAACTAGCCAACTTGTGGCATATGGGTTCTTGTTGACTCTATGTGAAACGATATTTATTTATGAAATTTGCATTATTTTATGACATTATTTATCTTCATTATTATGATTAAAATTGTTGGATAAAGATCTTGAATGCAATATAGTGTATGTTAGATGTGATAGTGGATTTGATGGATATCATGAAACACATCTAATAGTCACTGTGTATTCTAAACTTGTTCCTAGTCGATTGGGCCGTCCAAAAGAGGATAAGGACCGTCCGAGCTTGAGACTAGCATCTGCGATGCGAAGTACCACTTTTCATTGGTAGGGAACATAGGTATGTTCTGAGCATGCAGATGGATAGTGACCTGGTGATCTATCGAACTACCCTCGTTCGGACTTTCCAAGTGGTTACCATTTGTCGAGTGGATCAAGTCCGATGTCTTGGTTGTACAGATTAGTCTTTATTACGCGAAACGTCATTGAGACTCTACATGATAGGTGCCTCACTTTGACCGTTTACCGACTCAGTTGGGGTCATCAGATCGCGGGGTTTGGTGAGGTTCCGATGCATGTAGGAGTCGATGCTTCGTTGTCGAAGATTCATCGCTCGCCCTTGTGCATGGATATCCTATGCTATCTTAGGAGATAATAGTGTGACAAATATCTGACCAGAGTACTAGATGTGTTATAGGTAAATGGGTTTACCTAATAACACATGCGATGTCACTATTTGATCTCCAAGATGTATGAATGGTTGTTGGATCTCTAGCGACTCTCGATTTACCAATGGCCATACTTTACACTAACCATGGCCGACTGGTTCTTGCAGGCACTATCAGTTATACCTAGGGGATCATGGGGTGATGTTTCTAGACGCTTTACCATGATTCAATGGGTAAGTCCGAAAATATGTTTTCGGAGTTACAAATGTTGTGAGCCCACGGCTAGTTGTATCCCTGAATCATTGAGGGTCACACAAGTACTGGTTTCCCAATTCCCATACGGATATGGTACTCAAAGTGTTGAGTACAGTAGGAGGAAGGTTGGGAGTATGACTTCCTTGTTAGCGCAGCGGCGGATCCGGATCCCGCTCCCGGGGCGCAGCGGAAGATTTAAAGTTTGGACCCGAGAACGGTCAATACACAATAATAACAGCAACTAAACACGCATAGGATGTTTAGATTGGTACCTTGCTGGCATCTAGGCGCCTGGCTCGGACCAATTTCATGAGGAAATCGGCACTTCAACGGTAGGCGGTTGTCGTCTCCTAATCCGGTCCACGACTGGATTCTCGATTCCTTCGTCGGTCTGCACTAGAAAACACGACGAAGATTTCACGGGCGGAATATCCTCGTCGAGACGGTCGGAACAAGTCCGGCGGCGGCGCGTCGGCGGCGGGCGGCGACGGCAAATCCGGTCCACGACTGGATTCTCGATTCCTTCGTCGGTCTGCACTAGAAAACACGACGAAGATTTCACGGGCGGAATATCCTCGTCGAGACGGTCGGAACAAGTCCGGCGGCGGCGCGTCGGCGGCGGGCGGCGACGGCAAGGAGGCGGCGACGGCGTGAGGAGAGTGGGGAGAAGAGAGGAAGAAATCTAGGGTTATGGTGTTTTTTTTCAATGCTAACCCTAGGGCCCTATATATAGATTTCTTCATGGGCTTGAACCGGCTAAATAGGCTTGGGTCGGGCCCAGGCCCATATGAACATTCGTTTCAAGTCCATTGCAGTGGCTTCATCATAATCCCGATCGACGATCAGATCGGACCGATCTACACAGTTTACAAAACTGAGCATTATGATGCGAAAATAATTTTCCGAACCACCTAATCCAAAATAGCAGTTTGGCCCCTGTAAGTTTCAAGGATAGTCAAACTAGCTCAAACTTTAGGGAAGTTGTATTTTTGACCCTGTTTAATTTTAGTAAGTCGCACTTCCATCCTTCCTCCTCCGATACTCAAAAAATTGAGCTTAATTTCCGTGCGGGAATCGAGAAATCCGTACTTGTGTGACCCTCAATGGTTCAGGGATACAGCTAGCCGTGGGCCCACAACATTTGCGACTCCGAAACCACATTTTCAGACTAACCCATCGGATCATGGTAAAGCGTCTAGCAACATCGCCCCATGATCCCCTAGGTATCACTGATAGTGCCTGCAAGAACCAGTTGGTCATGGTTAGCGTACAGTACAGTCCTTTCAACACAAATATCCCGATCGGATCAACGACCATTGGTAAATCGAGAGTAGCTAGAAATCTAATAACCATGCATATACCTTGGAGATCAAATAGTGACATCGCGTGTGTTACTAGGCAAACCCATTTACCTAAAACACATCTAGTACTCTGGCCAGAGATTTGTCACACTCAGATAGCATAGGATATCCATGCACAAAGACGAACGGTGAATCCTCGACAACGAAGCATTGACTCCTACATGCATCGGGGCCTCACCCAATCCCGCCACCTGATGACCCCAACTAAGTCGGTAAACGGGTCAAAGTGAGGCACCTATCATGTAGAGTCTCAATGACGTTTCGAGTAATAAGGGCTAATCTGTACAACCAAGACCTCGGACTTAATCCACTCGACAAATGGTAACCACTTGGAAAGTCCGAAGGAGGGTAGTTCGATAGATCACCAGGTCACTATCCATCTGCATGCTCAGAACATCACAATGTTCCCTACCAAAAAACGTGGTACTTCACATCGCAGATGCTAGTCTCAAGCTCTAGCGGCCTTATCCTCATTTTGACGGCCCAATCGACTAGGACCATTAAATGTGTTTCATGATAGCCATCATATCCACTATCACATCTAACATACACTATGGTGCATTCTCGGTCTTTATCCAACGCAATTGTTAACATTATAAAATAATATAAGAATGCCATAAAAGAATACGAATTTCATAAATAAAGATCATTTTACAAAGAGTCAACAAGAACCCACACCCACAAGTTGGCTAGTTGGGCACCTACTCTAACATTCCTAAAAGTAGCTAAGGGAGTAGGACATCCATATTTAGCTAATGAGAGTAAACCTGTCATATATAGACTTAGTGGTCCGAAAATTTGATTTTGCATAATAATGATCAGTTTTGTAAACTGAGCACATCGGTGATATCTGATCATCGATAGAGATTATGATGAAAACAAAATCGAGGGAGTCGAAATGAATGTTCATAGTTCGACTTGAACCGAATGTTCACAGTTTGAGTTGAACCGAATGTTCACTGTTTGAGTTGAGCCGAATGTTCACTATTTTGTTCAAATCAAACTCTATCCTCAATCTATAAATATGGCAATGAGGAGACACTTTCAATAGTGAGAAAGAAAAACATCAAAAGCTATTCAGCAAACTCCTCCCCTTTCCCTCCTTCCCTCGCAGTCGCCGCCGCCGTCAGAATTTTTTCCGACCATCTCGGCGAAGAGATTTCTTCCGTGAAATTTTCGTCGATTTTCTAGTGCAAACCGGCGAAGGATTTGAGATTCTGGTCTTGGACCAGATTAGGCGTCGATCCAGCCGTTCAACCGTTGAAGTGTCAATTCCCTCGTGGAATTGGTCGGAGCCAGGCACCTAGGCGACATCAAGGTAATCTTCTAAACATCCTATGAATGTTTTGATTAATTTATAGGTGTATTGATCGTTCCCGGGCTCCAATTTTTAAATTCTTCCGCTGCGCCCTGGGAGCGGGATCCGGATCCTCCGCTGCGCCAACAATAAGATCGTGAGAGAAGTTTGTTTCTGGAACTTCGAAGTAATGCTTCTACGTCTCCCATTTTTCTAAGATTGGAAGGATTTCACTAGAAGATTTGATATGAATACAAGTATTCTAACCCAGTCAGTCAGGCCGCACTCGATCTGAACTCCTAGTCGCAACCACTACACCAGCAAGAAAGTTGTGAATAAGACAAAGGTATCCGGCAGGCACAACTTTGAATCCTCATCCAAACACTTAAATGAGCATTTATTGGTCGTCCTCTGATCCGTACTGCTTCAATAAATGTTTTCCCAAAGTAGCAAGTCTTGTTTTCGGCTGGACTCTTACATTCCAATTTTTATGCTGAAAATCATATTTGATACATCTCATCTGTCAAGTATTTGTTAGAGTAGATGCCCAACTAGCCAACTTGTGGCGTGTGGGTTTATAGACTCTTGTGTGAAACAATCTTTATATATGATATTCACATTTATATGGCATTCTTTACTTTCATTGTGTTGTATGATGATTAACAATTGCGTTGAGTAAAGACCGAGAATACACTAAAGTGTATGTTAGATGTGATAGTGGGTATGACGGCTATCATGAAACACATCTAATAGTCACTGTGTATTCTGAACATGTTCCTAGTCGATTGGGCCGTCAAAATGAGGATAAGGCCGCCCGAGATTGAGACTAGTATCTACGATGCGAAGTACCATGTTTCATTGGTAGGGAACATTGTGATGTTCTGAGCATGCAGATAGATAGTGACCTGGTGATCTATCGAACTACCCTCGTTCGGACTTTCCAAGTGGTTACCATTTGTCTAGTGGATAAGTCCGAGGTCTTGGTTGTACTGATTAGTCCTCACGACTCTAAACGTCATTGAGACTCTACATGATAGGCGTCTCACTTTGACTCATTTGCCGACTCACTTGGGGTCATCAGGCGGTGGGATTGGGTGAGACCCCGATGCATGTAGGAGTCGATGCATCGTTGTCGAGGATTCACCGCTCGTAGACATGCGTGGATATCCTATGCTATCTGAGGGGATAATAGTGTATAAATCTCTGGCCAGAGTACTAGAAGTGTTTTAGGTAAATTTGTTTACCTAGTTACACTCGCGATGTCACTATTCGATCTCCAAGATGTACGCATAGCTATCGGATCTATAGCGACTCTCGATTTACCAATGGTCGTTGATCTGATCGGGATATATGGATTGAAAGGATCGTACTATACGCTAACCACGACCAACTGGTTCTTGCAGGCACTATCAGTGATACCTAGGGGATCATGGGGCGATGTTGCTAGACGCTCTTACCATGATCCGTTGGGCAAGTCCGGAATTGTGATTCCGGAGCCGCAATGGTTGTGGGCCCACGGCTAGCTGTATCCCTGAACCATTGTGGGTCACACAAGTACTGGATTCGAGATTCCCGCACGGATACTCAGCTTAATGTGTTGAGCATACGAAGAGGATTTTGGGGAGTGCGACTTCCTAAAAGTCAACAGGGGTCAAATCGTGATTTCCCGCTGTTGAGGGGCAAAACGGTCATTTTGCACTGGGGTTCTGAAAAATGGTTTTTCAGATCATAGTATTCAGTTTTGGAAACTGAGTCGATCGGTCCGATCTGATCGGCGATCAGAGTTACGATGAAGTCTCGGTGATGGGGATGAACCGAATGTTCATCCGTTGCCGCCGCCGCCGCCGCTTTGAGTCGCCGGAATTTGTTCCGACCAATCTTGACGAGGAGAATCCGTTCGCGCTGATCTCATCAGGCCTTCTAGTGCAGGCTGACGAAGGAGTCTCGCATCCGGTCGTGGACCTGATTGACGTTATCTACCGTCATCTACCGTGAAGTGCCGGTTTCCTCGAGAAACTGGTCGGAGCCAGGCACGAGTTGCCAGCAAGGTAGTCATCTAAACGCCCTATGAATGTCATAGATTGTTTGTTTTATATTGAATTGTATTGATCGTCTCCCGGCAATTTTTGTTCTTCCGCTGCCTCGCCGGGAGGCGTGATCCGGATCCGCCGCGGTTCCCCAACAGTATTTGCCTCGAATACTGCATTATACACTTTTTATCCTGATCTGATCTGACCCTGATCTGATCTGTGAAGTTCCATCTACTCTAGAATCACTTTGAAGCTCCGTTCTGATCTGAACTGCTCTAGGATAAAATACACTTGGTGGAACCTACTATGATCTGTATCAATCTATTCACGAAGCTCCAGCCAGATCTGATCTGATTGCCCTTTTGAACTGATCCATAGGCTAATTTGTCCTTAATTAGCGTGATCTGATCTGGACTGGCCTTTAGGCTAAGTTGTTGTAATGCCCAGAAAATCCATAAATCCACAAGTTATTTATTTTGTCTTGAAGGGTTAAACTACTATTTTTGTGTTTAACATTTCAGTTTTCGCCTGAGCTGATTTCTTCAGTTTTAGCCCGGGCGGTTCGCTGATGGTTCCTGAAATATTGAACCCAAGTACGGTTCGGTTCTCTTTAAAAAAAAATTTATTTTCAACAAATGATTGTGGTTGGTAGAAACTCATGTCTTGTGTAAGTACTTTTAACCTACTTCACTATTTTCCATCATGGATCTTATAGAAGGCGTGGGTGTGCTTTTCAAAATCACAAACAAACCAAAGCTTTCCTTTACAGTTTTTCTTTCAAAATTGCTGGGATGTACGAGATAGCTTCAAAGTAAAGTTCTCTGAATGTCTGGTGAGT
This sequence comes from Dorcoceras hygrometricum, assembly GCA_001598015.1. Taxonomy (NCBI): domain Eukaryota; kingdom Viridiplantae; phylum Streptophyta; class Magnoliopsida; order Lamiales; family Gesneriaceae; genus Dorcoceras; species Dorcoceras hygrometricum. The sequence goes on from KQ986420.1 coordinate 41,541, forward strand.
ACGTTGTATTGAAGGGCTGAGGACGAGGTTCTGAGCTGATAGGCAAGCTGGTCTAGTTAGAACTATGTTCTGACCTGATAAGCTTCGGTAATCTACTCGAACTTCTCCAAGATGGATTCAGTACTCTGTTGTTGTTCTAGTCTAGTATGATTCGAGGTTCTGAGCTGATAGGTGAAGTTGGTCTAGTTAGAGCGTTGTTCTGGTATCTGATAAGCTTAGCTAATCAGTTCGAACTTCTCCAAGCTATCTTTAGTACTCGTGCTGGATGGCTAAGGATGAGGTTCTGAGCTGATAGCAAGCTGGTCTAATTGGAACTCTGCTCTGATCTGATAATCTTAGCTAATAGGTTCGAACTTCTCCAAGCTGTTTCCGGTATTTGTGCTGGATGGTTAGGGATGAAGTCCTGAGCGGATAGGAAGAGCTGGTCTAGCTAGAGCACTGTTCTGGCCTGATAAGCTTGGCTAATCTGTTCAAACTTCTCCAAGTTGTTTTTCAGCATCCTATTGTTATTCTAACCTCGCATGGTTCGTTCGATCATTTTCGAGCTGGTTTCGTTGATCAGCCCGCTTCCGAGCTGGTTTCATTATTCAGCCCGCTTTCGAGCTGGTTTTGTTGTTCAACCGCTTTTGAGCTGGTTTCGTTTTCTAGTCCGCCTTCGAGCTGGTTCCCTTGTTCAGTCCTCTCGCAAGCTGGTTTCATTGTCTGGCCGCTCGCGATCTGATTTCTAAGTTGTGTTGACGTTCCCAAGTTGAGATGACCAACCTGTCGTAAGATGTTTCCTTTTCCGAGCTATTTTATGCTCGTAATCTGTTTTTCTCACTTAGAGCTGTGTTACGCTTGCGATCTGTTTTTCCTCTCCGAGCTGCTCTAAACTTGCGACCTAGCCTGATTACCCTAATATGAGTGACCAAAAAGCCCAAAGCTTATTTTCTATTCTGAACCAGTATGCTCGCGTGCTGCTTTACTCTGAGCTGGTCCATCTTAGGCCCATTCTAGACCGATACAGTAATTTCAAGTTTAATTCTTCTTTCCTTCAGCTTCCGTTCAAAAGCATAACGCTAATCTATCCTTTGTTATGCCCATTGTCAAGAAATAGTCCTTCAGCTGAGAGCTCGACTATCTGTTCTTCGCTCTTATAGCCTGAGCTGATCCAAGTTTCTTCTTTGATTGTGTTTCGACGTACTCCCAGACATTAAAATGTTAACAGAGTTTTAAAACAAATTAGCAATCTTTTTCAAATCAAAAGGAAGTTTAAAGGAAGTTTCAGCAAAGGAAATGTTTTAATGATATTTGACACGGCAAGAAGGAGAGATGACAGAAGTTTCCTTGTCATATTTCAAAAATGTTTTAAAGGAAGTAGTTTTCAAATATTTTATATCATACGGTCAGCACATGGAGGGTGAAGACGCTGGTTGACGGATCGGTGTGCCCCTCCATAGGAAGGACAAGGATCTTAGTTAACGAACTAAATACCCCCTTCAAATCAGTGGAAGGGACCAAGATTATGGTTGACTCAACATAGTTTGGGATTTATTCCCCAAAATCTGTATATAGATGAGCAGGATCAAGCGAACTGACCTATGGAGAAGCTTCTGAGCCATAACTCATAAGAAATAAGAAAGGGTTGTTTACAACCGCAAAGTTTACTTCCTTTATTACCAGTTAATGTTTTAAATGTTTTTAAGTATGTTTAAGCATGTTTCGTTTATGCTTTCTCAGTTTCCAGTTTATCAGTTTACAGTTTTATCAGCTTACGAGCTGTTCAGCTTTCGCGACCAATTAGATTTCGAGCTTTCAGTTTTCAGTTTTCAGTAAAAGCTATTTTTCCATGCATGTACAACCTGCTTTTGCTATATCCAGATTTACTTGCTAAGCCTCTAGGCTTACTAGCTTTCTTGGTACAGGTGAGGATGTTTAGCGAGAACTGGAAGAGCCGAGCTGAATCAGGATGAGGAAGTGTGTTTATCGATGAGCCAACGTTTCCTTGCTATTTCAGGCCGCATCTCTTTTTGTGAATGAATTTGTATTAGACATCTCATTTCGAACTGTTTCAAAACTGATTTTAAATGATTTGTATCAAACATTATCTATATTATTTTCACAATCCAATCTGTTTGGCTCTAATCTGTTATAATCCGCAAGCTGTTTGCGTTGAACGTCCAAATGACCTTAATTGATTATTGTTTCTCCGCCTGAGTAAGATCAGCTTACATATTTACTACCAGTTTGTACCTTTCCAACTTCTGATCTGTCATTCCATGCGTGAGCTGAATTGTTCTTTAAATTGCACAACCATCCTTGAATCATATTCTTTCTTCCAAATCCTAAATTTGAAAAAGTTGTACGCTTTTCATCGTACTTAGAGATCGTTTTGTAAAATTGGTGGACTAGGGTGCCACAGTTGTCCTTACTTAGAGTGATGTGATCTAGACTGGCCTTTAGGCTAAGTTGACTTCACTTAGCTTGATATGTTTTGTTGCATCTCCTACGCCTGATTTGATCCAATAGCCTCTATATTGGTTTGCTAGAGATATTTAAATATGCAACTAAAAAGTTTTCTGGCATCCACTACCCTACTGCTCCATTTTTTCTTCCTCTTATTTTCAAGATGTTTTATAAGTTTATTGGATTTAGAAATGATCCATATTTTGAATTATTTTGTACAAAGCTATGAAATTAAAATTTAGAAATATTGGGAGAAAATCCCAACTATCCATTGTTTGGCAACTCTACTAGACTCTAGCCAAAGTCAAAATTCATTGGATTATTTTTCGAATATTATGCTAAATCTTTTGAGACTAGTGTTGATGATCAAGAGAAGTCAGTTTATCTCTATGAAATGTTCCATTTGTATTGTCGAGAACAATAGAGAATGGAGATACAACCATGGTTGAAGACCCCCCCGTCGAGAAATCAAGCAGAATTAACTTGCTCAGGAATTTGGGCCGCCAAAATTAAAGGGAAATGCATCATCCTCCAGCTCATCAAATGAGCTTCACTTCTTCCTCAATCGGAACTTTCAAATGGGGGGCGACTTCGACGTATTACAATGGTGGAAAGAGAATTCTATATGTCATCTTATCATCAATGGCAAGGGAAATATTCATAGTTCAATGCTCACGGATTCTGCCATCTCAATATGTGGCCGAATAATTGGAGATCATAGATACATTTATCTTAGAGTCCATTTACATGCTTCTTTTGCTACAATATTGGTTTAATGCTAAGAAAAAATAAAAGGTTCATAGGAACAATAGATAATTTGTAGTAGAAAATTATGAATTAGAAGAAGAATATTCTAAAAATGTGTGTTGGATTTCATAAGTTTTGGTGAAAACAAAAATAAACTAAGACTAATCAGATCGGACACTAAGCGAACAGATCAGGCCGGAGCTAACATCGTATTTCACATCTAACAAGAGCTCTACGAGAGATATCAGCAGTAATAACAAAATTAGATCATGTTCAATTTATTTGAAGTTGGGTAGGTTCTCTACCCCGTGGCATCAAAGTGTTCATCAAAATTATGTTTTTTTACCAAATGTTTTCTGAATATGTCGGTGCTACCGCCGGAACCACCACTTTTTTACAAGAATAAGATGTTTTTGTAAATTTTACAAATTACAACTATATCGTTGATATCTTGTTTTGATTGAACTTTAATAATTTCAAATGTTGCTTCATATAGCATGAGTCGACGCCTTGCTCTCGATCGTATCCATTGTCCCCATTGAAGACATTTCTTCTCCTATAAGAGGATCATGAGAGGCCAAAAACTCCTCATCTTGAACATCGAGATCCTTTCCAAAGTTCAAGATATTTGCTAACTCTTGGATCATGCCAAGAGCAAAATTCTTTGCAAAATTTTACGTAATTGCATATTGACCACAATCCAGGGCCGAATATTCAATTTTTCATTTTTCTTTTTAGAAAATGGTCGTGGCACATTTAAAATTTTTTTAAAAATTGGAACCGCCCGGTTCATCCCATTTATTATATATGTTCGAACTGGTCCCCCTGTCCAGTTCCAGATGGACCTACCTCATTAACCATGCCTAATTGCTATAAACCTCTCCCATGAATGTGAGAGACATGGGTTCTATTCCTTGTCAAATAAAAAAATCCCCACCCAATTTCTCCCCAGGTTGTACTAATTAGAAAACGCCACTTCAGGTACAAATTATTTGAAATCAGTTTTTGGGAAATCGGATTAGCTCATCTCTTTTTATTAAGAAAATGCACAACACATTCATTTTGGAGCGGAAATTAACCTCGCTATCTTACAATTTAGTCATGGATTAGTCATGGATTAGTATCTTGTCTCCCTACGTGTGGGTGTATTATGAGCTACAGAATTGGGCAAAAATAAACTTTAAATTATCCATCACTGGCTAATCAGACTCAACTCTAGAAATCTCAGCCCGAGGTCCTATGCGGCACATAATTCAACAAAACCAAAAACAAGTGAACATATGGTTCCCGACAACGTTTAACAAAATCAACAACCTTAACCCGTTGAGGATTCCGGTGTATCAATTCTGCAGAACTTCTTTCAAATCCTCGACTTACAAAAAACAAAAGATTTTGGCTTTAGGCCAGAGCTCAATGCAATGATGCTTTTTAGAAACCGAAGAAACCAAGCTCGCTTGCCTTTTCCTTCTCAAAGGTTTCGAAATATTGATATATGATGGTGACCGCAAGTAAAATCCCAGTACCCGAACCAATTGCCCCCATAAGATCTGCCAATACTGTCAAGGCCCCAATGCAGATGCCACCAAAAGCTGCAGCAGTTGGAATATACCGGTTTAGCTCCTTCTGAAGGTTAGATTCACGATGCCCAGGCATCACCATTTGTTGTTCCTGTCATTTCCAGAAATGTACAGTGAGTAATGATGAACAATGTATTCCTGCTGCATGCTTCACATCAAGGGGAATGCCAAAGTAGTGGCCAATTATAATTATGGCAATCTAAACATTGGGTAAGTTGGTACACCAATCATTCTTCTAAGAGACGGGCTAAAAAAAAAAGAGACTTTCGGAAGGGAGAAAAGGGAACAAATCTTTAAGAGTATTGAAACACAATCACTCGAGGCAAGGGGAAAATTAGCATCTTCCTTTCAACCCAGGATAATAAATCTTCTTTTGAAAAACCATAATCGCATGAAGGGCATGGCACTTTGGCATGCAAAAGGAAATATTCTTGACATTCATGATGAAGGGTTAAATATGTCACAGCCAAAATCTTGAGATTATAATTATCGATGTGGCATGAGGATACCTTCAGCTGCTTAGCCACATCCTTAGCTGAGGATCCTGATACCTCAATCCATGTTTTCGAGAACAAGGCACATGCTGACAGCATGAATATAATATAAAATAATCCATGGAAAGGGTTTGCTAATATATCTGACAAGCTGCAAAATAAGAAGGAATTATCTTCAGACTTTAGGCATGTAATAAGTAGCCAAGATAAAAGTGTAAAACCAAGTTAGGCTCCTCGAGGCAGTGAAAAGCAGAAAATAGGAGAGTATGAAGAATAAAAAAAACAAATGCAAAATATACATGACCTCGATGGTGCAGTTATGTAATAAGCTAGGCCCCCAACAGGTATAGATTGACCAGAATATTCAGATTCCTTCCACTTTCCGAGAAGGTTAACAAGGAAGTTTCCACTGTATCTCCTATGGAGCAACTGCACAGAACCAAATCACATTAGCATCATCAATAGCGAAAAGAAGCGTGTCGCTCATCAATTGACTGTCTCGTACTACTGAAATGTAGTTAGGTACCTGGGAAATAAAGTAAAGATTGGACACAAGTGCTGATTGTAAAATTATTGGCATATTTGAAGTGTAAAACAGCTTTATTGGATATGAACCCTGTTGCCCACGAGCATTCTTCGACCTGACAGGTAAAACAACGCGGAACCCTTGGAAGTATATGACGATAAGGAAGATTAAGACAGTGGCGAGTAAGTTCGTAACATTTGGAAGATTCTGCCGGTAGAAAGCCTCTCTCAGGGCACGAACCTTGTCCGTTCGAGTAATCAACAAGTGGAATAAAGCAATAACAGCACCTTCAAATTCAGCTCCACGCCCACTGTTTATGGTAGTTGGACTGAAGGCTTTCCAGATAATGTTTTCACTGTTAAGAGGAGAAAACACCGATAAATAAATACTTCCTCTGATAGAAAATACGAACACAGAATCAGTGTCGATGCCTGCTTACCAAATATTGGTTGCTATGAAGAGAGAAATTCCAGATCCAAGACCATAACCTTTCTGGAGAAGTTCATCAAGGCAAATAACAATGATTCCAGCAAAGCAAAGTTGCAGGATTATGAGGATTGCATTCCCAACTCCTAGTTGTCCTACGCTGCCATACATTCCTGAGAGAACATAAGCAACTGCCTCACCAATTGCTATCAGGATGCCTAACAGCTTCTGTGCACCATTTCTGGACAAGGGAAAACAATAAAACATTACAACCAAGACCATAAATGGCACTAAACTTCGTGTAACAAAAACAGGTTAAAGTTTTATTCAATGATAGATTGAGAGGCCAAGATTCAGAAACATGCAACTCTGAGAGGTATCTCTGATATCGCAATTCATAATCATAACTATACACATCAAAGGAACACACAAGAGGCAATTCGAGAGATTTCTTAATTTCAACAATTTCAACCCTCAAGAATAAATACAAAAACTAAGTTTGAAATTTCAAGATGAAATTTCAGCAGTTAACTCAAAATACTATCAGCATGTAACGAATTTTTTAAGTGTAGCACTCACAAAAGGGCTCGATCCTCTCGCACATTGTTGTCAACTTCAATGATCTTTGAACCTGCCAAAAGTTGCATAACCATACCAGATGTCACTATGGGTGTGATTCCCAGCTCCATCACTGTGCCACGGTTTGAGGCAAGAATAACACGCATCCAGTAGAATGGATCAGCACCCGTAGTGGAGTGTATCCCATACAGCGGCAGCTGACTGCAGACCAGGAAAATAAAAAGGGATATTACAGTGTATATAACCTTCTCTCTGAAGGGAATTTTCCGGTCTGCGGACTGAACTTCGGGTAGAAACGAAAGGAACGGCCGAACCAAATGGAGCACTCTAAATCCACCTCCCATTTTTTGTAGCTCACTATTTCAACCAAACTGCACAATTACATTGAAAAACTAAATTTCTTAAAATTTACCCTTAAAAATGCAGGGGCCTCTGTTGGCTCAATATTTAAGCACAATGAAACCTAATAAACATGCAGCAAAATAAGATTTGAAAACTTCAAAGATTCCAGTCGTAAATGAAAACAATCAGTATTCACACATATCAACTAGAAATTTCAATCCCAAAAATCAGTATTCACACATATCAACTAGAAATTTCAATCCCAAAATTGACATAAGCCGACTCATTAAAAACAGAAATATCCTAACCGAATAAAAATTTGGCTATTGTATTCGTAATCGAATCACTTTACCACTAATAAATTAAAACAAAAAATGAAAAAAAAAAGATCGGCAAGAATTGGACGTACAAAATATTACCCCGAAAACAACCTTAATTGCTTAATCTACATTTGACCCAAGATCTTGATTCCACAATCCTAATCATATCTAAGTAGGATGAATATTGATAGAAATCAAGCATATATCTGGATCTAACAATACCCTATTCACTTCTAATACAAATCGAAGGAGAAAACGTGTAAACTCATCCTCGGACCTGTCCTTTACCTGAAACGGCTCACGATTTTTTGATTCCCTGGAGCCTTGAGACGAGATCGATGTTTACAATGACTGACGGCCGAAAATCAGGCCTATAAGGAAATTTAATATTATTTTTAAACATAAATTGGTTGAAAGAAATCCATTTAACAGATTTATCTTTTTTTTTAGTAATATAATTATAGATAATGTTTTATTCATTAGATAAGATAGATTGGCAATATAAGAATATCTTTTAAAATTTGTTTCTATTTCACCATAAATGAATATTTAATAGTCACTATGTAAGATAGATTTATAATATACATGTATAAAGATATGTCGTTTAAAATTTGATTCTTCTATTTCACAAAAAAGTGTGGATGGAAAGAACGTACCAAAAATGATATTTTGAAAAAGTTGAAGGTAATTTAAATAATAATTAAAGGATTTGAACATATGATTTAGTGATAAAAATTCAAATAAAATTGTTGGGATCTAAAATAAGTTTATATAAAGTGAATAAACTATTTTGAAACTTTTCATCCTAATAAAGTAACACTTAGTTATTTTATCCATTAGAATTGCATTAACTATTGTTCTTGAAATTTCAAAAAATCAAATGAGCGTTGAGAAATTATGTCAAATTTAATTTTGTCATTAAATGGCTTCTGGATTTCATTCAGCTTTCCTAATGAAATAGAAGATTTTGTCCAAAAGCTCATCACTTGATTTAATCTATCATTTTTAGATGTGAGCTCGTTAGACTTAGATCTCAAAGATTCAGTCTCTAATATTAGCTTACTCAACTCAGTCTTTAGACCGTGTGAGACATCAAGCCGTGAACAGCTTGCATCATCTGACTTATTTTTCAGACACTTGTTTTCAGCTTTAATATCTTCGAATGTCTGAGACAACTTCTTGTACTAATGGACCATTTCGTTAAGTCCATTAACTAGATCATCTCGTGTAAATATAGCATTTGAGAAATCGAATACCTCATCACTGTTGTCATCTGCCATTAGACATTGTGTTGGATAATTTATATGTTTTGGTGAAGACAATAAGAGATTTATTAAATCAGCTCAATGATTTATCAACCAGATCAAGACGGAGTTTACTGCGTTGATTATGGAAACCAGATCAGAGCAAAGCTGGTATACTAGAGCGAAGCTAGTTAAGGACAAACCAGCTCAGAGAACTAAGCTAAGCTGGTTAAGGTCAAACCAGCTCAGGCTATTTAACCGAGCTGGTTAAGGACAAACCAGCTCGGAAGAACAGAACAAGTATCTATTCAGTTTATCATTTGATAGAAGAGCAGATTGAGTTCAGATCAATTTACAAGAGCAGAATATCGAAACAGAATAGATAGAACAGTTTGTATTGGTTAAGTTGAGAAAACATCTCAGAGAAGAACTGGTTCATCGATAGCGTTAGTGAAGGACAAGCCAGATTCTTTTATAAGAGATGGATGCAATCAGGAAGGCTTGTGTTCCTATAGAAGAAGACAGTTGTGAACGAAGATTACAAATGGATTGATACAGAGCAGATTAGAGCAGATCTGCTTAGAACCAGATTAGAGAAGTTCTACGCAGAGACCATCGGGAAACCAGCTGGGTAAAGACAACTTGGAAAACTGGATTTCAGAATACTTTGAGGTATCAGACAGATTGATGTGAAGTGTTTGACTTCTCTGTATCAATTTGTAGTCGTTGGAACTACTTTGAGCTAATCTCAGATATACAGAGATTTGTTTTGGACTGAATACGGTGCATAGTATGCTAAAGAGAAAATACATTTAATGAAGATGTACGTGTATAGTACAAGCATTTAAGACGCCACAGTAATCTCACTTTGGATACATACGACTTGTCTAATGGTAAAATTTATTACCGTTGTATCAAAAGGTATAAATTGGAGGGCAGATCAGCTATGAAGAGGTTACGAATCTACGATCAACAATCTCCTCGCTACAACAATGAACTTACAAACTTACAAGATTTCAAGAGCAAAAATAGAGTTTATACTCAAAACCAACTCAGAGCTAGTGACACACACATGCAGATTATTTTATCAATATTTGTGCCACAACATTTGTTAACACACTCTGTAGTGTTGAGTTTACACTGTATAATCATACAGAGCGTTGAGTGCTAGAATAACAAATCAGCTTAGAGCTGTGTTCATTATAAAGTAGAACAGATCACGAGCTGTGTCTATTTTTAGGTGTTAGGAGTTCTTGCAGCTGCTGGCTGTCGGATCAGGTTTGTACAAGGAGTTGTATAAGTCCAATCTTCTAGTGAAAATCCTTCCTGTTGAGGAAGAAGGGGAGACGTAGGAGATTAAAATTCCAAACTTCCAGAAACAAATTCCTGATATTTATCTTTTACGTTACACATTTATTATGTTCACTATTGAATCGTGTTCTTTCCGCATAAACTTTTTTATTACACGAGACAACAGCCTATCAATGAGACCCTCCAAGCTGGTAACTCAGCTTAGAGTTAGCTTCGAGCTGTAAAATATTTTGAAAATAGCTTTTTGTTAAAATTAACAGAGTATTTCATCCACACCCCCCTCTGAACTCCCGAGCTACTTTTTCGATCCTAACAAGTGGTATCAGAGCTCAGAATATCAGTGCTTGAACAACTTTATTATTCGCATTCATTAAATATGTCGATCTATCACAACAACAAAATTCCTATGTTTTCTAAGGAAGAGCACGACGTTTGGAAGATTCGTATGCAAGTGCACCTAGAGGCCCAAGATGATGATATGTGGTTCGTGATAACAGACGACCCCATAAAGATCATGAAGCCTAACACTGCATTAGCAATAACTGCAGGTGCTACTCAGTGGGTTGAGAAACCAAGGATGGAGTGGACCTCTGAAGGTAAGAAAATGGCCAACTTGGACAATGTGGTCAAGGACATTCTATATAAGACGCTGGACAACGACATGTTCAGCAAGATCCAGACTTGCACTACTGCGAAGGAGATATGGGAAAAGCTGACCCAAATCTACGAGGGTAATGAGGAGACAAAAGAGAACAAGCTTATCAGTAGAAGAGCTCAGCAACAACGCCATGTCCCTTTTCATTGAAAAATTTGGGAAATTTATGCCAAAGCTGGGTCACTTCATTGCTGACTGCAGGAAGCCTAAGCTGGATGCCAAGAAGCAACCAGATCGCGGCACCAACAAGGACAAGAAGGAGAAGAATTTCTACCAGAAGAAGAGGACTGAGAAGGCAGTGAATGCAGAGGAGAAAAAAGTTCATGGGCAGACATCGATTCAGAGGAATCCATCTCAGGAACTTCATCATCCAGTGAGAGCGAGGATGAAGTATAGTGTCTCATGGACGATGACACTGAGGAGGCATTTGATTTCTCCAATTTAGAATTTACATGTGAGGACCTAGTCATAACACTAAATGACATGGTCCAAGAGTACAAAAGTCTGTCTCAATCATTCGAGGAAATAAAAGCTGAAAACAAGACTCATGCTTCAAAAGCTGAGCCGGTCAGCTCAAGCGAAATGCAGGCTGCTCTAAGTAAGTTGTCCACTGAGAATGAGGAACTGAGAAGCAGGTCTGAGGATATGTTCAATGAGAATCAGCGTTTAGCTGATAAAATAAGCTCCTGGACCAAGTCGTCTGCATCTCTTGATAAATTGCATGGAGCTATGAAGCCATCCGGTGGTAGATCCGGATTGGGCTATGGTAGCAATGACAGCAATAAAGCAGAGACAAGTTGTACCCCAAAGCTGGATAGGACAAAATTTCAAACAATGAATTTTGTAAGATCCAGCACGGGAAAGCCTGAAGAGGCACAATCTGATGAGATAAATATAGCAGCTAAGCCTGCGATCTGGCAAGGAAGATTTGCGGGCTGGGATATACTGCTCCTGAGAAGCCTAGAGAAAGTTGGCTAAGTTTTTACGAAGGACAGGCAGTACAAACCTCGAAATAATAAGCCCAGATCACAAGGAAAATCTACTGCATATCAAACTCATTCCAGATCAAAGAACACACACAAACCACACACATACTTTGATGCACTTACTGGTAAGATTATCGAAGTGTGGGTTCCGAAATGTCTAATCAAACCTGGACCCAAGTGAATCAAAGGGTACCAAATCTGGTTTATTTGTGATTGCAGGAACAACAAGTATCCAGACTGGAGCAATCAAAGTGGTATTTGGACAGTGGATGTGTGAGGCACATGAGTGGTGATCCCAAGCTGTTAACAGATATAAAAACGTGCAATGGACCCAAGATCACCTTTGGTGATAACTCTAACGGTAACACTATGGGTAACGGTAAGCTTTCCCATGGCAACTTTACTATCAACAACGTTCTCCTAGTTGAGAACTTGTGCTACAATTTGATAAGTATTATTCAATTGCGTGACAATAATTATTTAGTTAAGTTTCAACAGCACACATGCACTGTTCAAAATCCGGAGGGTCTGACCGTGCTGGTAGGTTACAGATCGGGGAATACCTATAAAATAGACTGGTCAGACCAGCAGCATACTGAACAAACTTGCCTAGTAGCTGAATCTTTTAAGAGCTGGCTCTGGCATCAGCAGATGAACCATCTTAATTTTTAAAACTTTTGCCAATCTGAGTAAACGTGAGTTAGTTACTGTTTTGCCCAATTTAAAATTTTCAAAAGACAAGGTTTTCTTTGCCTGTCAGCTGGGAAAACATATAAAATCCTTTAAAAAATAGAGGTAGTAATAAAACCTCGCGTAAGCTGGAGCTTTTACACATGGATCTTTTCGGTCCCATACTCATAACCAGCTTAGGGTAAATGAAGTATACCCTTGTCGTCATTGACAATTTTTCAAAATTTACTTGGGTGTTGTTTTTAAAATCCAAAGATCAAACTGCCGACCAGCTGATCAAGATTTTAAAACGTTTACAAAATAAGCAATCTTACAGTGTCAACCGGATAAGGAGTGACTGAGGAACAGAGTATTTAAATTTTAAAATATCCTCTTATCTAGATGACATTGGAATCAAGCACAAGTTGTCTGCAGCTAGAACTTCTCTGAAAAACGGGTTAGCTGGTACTTTAAAAGAAGCCGCAACAACGATGATTGCTGATTCTGATATTTCAAAGAAATTTTGGGCTGAAGCCGTTAATACAACTTGCTATAATCATAATAGATCGATGATTAATAAGCGTCATGGTGTAGCCCCATATGAGATCTGGAATGGCAAGAAACATGATATTTCGTATTTCAAGGTATTTGGATGTAGATGCTTTATCCATAACAACGGTAAAAATTATCTAAAAGGTAAAAATTATCTAAAAGCTTCCGATGTTAAATCTGATGCAGGTATTTTCCTAAGATATTCAGCAGTGAGCAAAGCATACAGAGTTTTCAACAATAGGACACTAATTGTTGAAGAATCAGCTCATATGGTATTCGATGAAACCAACTTCGGATCAACATCAGCTGCCAAGCTAACGATTTGTGTGCTCATTTGGAGTCAACTAATCTGGATGAATCAAGTGACGATGAGCCACATGACAGATTCCAAGCTGGAGACCAGCATGCACTGGATACACAGATTACCAACGCCGATATTCAATATGTTGTGCAAGCTGGTGTCCTAGGTAACATTGAAGTCATTGATTTGTGTTGGTCCCATTATATAGGATACCAGATCGCAAAGTGCTCTGATACCACTTGTTGGGATCGAAAAACAGGGGGTGTTCGTGAGCTCTGCCACAACTCACGTCGGCTCTCACACAACTGAAACACCAACCGGTAAGTTACGTGCATTTAAAAAAAATTTATCAGTTGGAAAACCAGCACGCAACTTGTGAAACCAGATTGCCGTGAATCTGGACCAACATCTCTGCGAGCTGGTCCAGATTACCAGCTGCTCTACGAGCTGGTTCAGCACAAGCAGTCTCGTTTCTTACATCTTGAGCTGCAATAGCTCAGTGTTCTTGAATGTTAGTGCACCGAGATACAGATTGAGTTATGATTTAAAGTCATGCGGAAACAACTCAAACTGAACTCTTATAATCGAAAGATCTTTAAACAGTTAAGCGTATTAAACAAACATGCCATGCGTATGAATGTAAGTACTGAAACAGTAAAAAAAATACGCTGCAGTTTGTTTATGGAAGTTTAGAGCTGAATCTCCTACGTCTCCCCTTCTTCCATGATGGGAAGGATTCCACTAAAAGACTTTTATTACAACGACCCTCGCTGCAACCCACTCCTACGACCAGTAGCCGCAAGAAGTCCTAGCCACACTACTGCACACCAGCCCGTAAGCTGCACGTTTCTAACTCCACTTCTTTAACGCCTCAGTGAAAAATGATACACACACTTCCTTAACGTCTCAGTACGAAAGACAACTGTACTTGTTTAACGTCTCTGTCCAAAGGCTACATTGGAGAGTTTTGTCTTTCATTCACTCAACTACTCTAATCAGCTCTATCAAATATATGTGAGTGAATCGTGTGTGAGATTTATAGTGTAAGTATAATCTCTCAAAGATGAAATCTCACACACTGGGAAGTACTCCTGTCGAGCTGATTTGCCAATGTCTTCCCAGAGCTTGTGTTGTGCGCTCTTTTGTTTCTACATTTTGGTTCTCACGACACTTCGCTCTTCTTGCGCTCTTCTTTCGTTTTGTGCGCCTTACTCTCTTTTTGTTCGCTATCTTTTGCTTGTGCTCTGCTCTTCTTATTTATAACCTGTCATGGAGATTAATCCGTAGAGACACAAAGATGTAGACGTTGAAAATTCTTCTGACACTGTTGTACTTTGCGTCGTTTGTCTGTAAACGCATCGCAGGCTTTTCTTTACTTTAAGCACGTGACATTGTACTTTGAGAAGACAATTCAAGCAAGTAGATATGAATAATAAACAGTATTTGTCGTATAGCATTGTATTCAAATATCTTTGCTCGTAGATTTGATAGCATCTGTCATGCTATCTGAGCTGGTTTGACCTTAACCAGCTTGCCAGCTTATCTGTGTTATAGTTTGCACCGAGCTGGTCTTGTCTTCGAGCTGATTGCTTCATCGAGCTGTTCAACGCTCTCTTCTTCTCCTCTCGTTTGCAACCGCTCTTGAGCTACTTTTCTGATTTGCTCTTGTCATCTGCTCTTGAGCTGATCTTCATCATATTCAGAGCTTAGATTTGATAGCATCTGTCATGCTATCTGAGCTGGTTTGACCTTAACCAGCTTGCCAGCTTATCTGTGTTATAGTTTGCACCGAGCTGGTCTTGTCTTCGAGCTGATTGCTTCATCGAGCTGTTCAACGCTCTCTTCTTCTCCTCTCGTTTGCAACCGCTCTTGAGCTACTTTTCTGATTTGCTCTTGTCATCTGCTCTTGAGCTGATCTTCATCATATTCAGAGCTTAGAGTTCCTCTATCTAGCAAATTTCTTCCCCATTTTATGACTGTTCATGACTTTGCTAGATAGAATCCCTCCTTCCTTGATCTGCTCTCGAACATCTTGTCCAGTTGTTTGTCCTTAACCAGCTGTTTCTAATCTGCCCTCTATATCTGGACAGATTCTTCATTTGAGATATTCTCCAAGCTGGTCTGATACAGAGTTCTTCTGGATGAATGCTTAGCTGTGGTAGTGCCCATCCAGCTCGCATCTACCCATACTATCTTGGCTCAATCGAGACTTATCGAGTACCCCTTGCATACAGATTCTTCCTCTGCTCCAATAGTGGGGGTTACATCGAGCTCATTTAGCCTCTCACTAAACAGCTCCGCTCTGCACTTGAACACCACACTTGTACGCTGCACTTGATCTACGCTTGATCCATTCTGTACTTCATCTCTCTGCACTTGAACTCTGCTTCTTCTTAATACACTACGCTTGATCTTCGTGCTGCTCCTGCTCCAGGCTGGTGAACCAACTTGGTGTTCCCTGCATTCTGAAAGTAAAGTACTGAACTAGATTGGGCGCCCCATTACTGTTTCAGCTCGATATCTTTGACCAGTCCAGCTCAGACGTCCCCTCACTGTTCCAATTTGGATATCTTCATGTCTACTACAGTCTAAGCAAGCTGCACATGTCATGTGGAGCGTTAGTACAATAATAGCAGATTTTATGTGAATCAAAACTTAGATTCTCTGTACAAACAGATCCAAAAATTTGACTAACTGTGAGCCAGTGCAGGACCAGCCAGCAACAGGTGTGCCAGGTGTGTGTGCCGGTTCAAGCAACATTGATCCAGATCATGTGGAAGCTGATCCAGATCGCGCTCGAGCTGGGGGAGAACATGCACAAGCTGATAGATCACAAGTGGTTTTCCAGAGGATCCAGCAAGTTCACAGGGGGAACAAGATGCACGAATCAACTCTCATAACGAATCATCAACCTCTTATAGACCAGGTTTTTGGTGGAACAAGAATCATCCACCCGAGCTGGTCATCGATAACCCTTCTACACCAATTAGGATACGAGGCCAGTTGATAGACGAGTATCTTAACTCTGCATTCATTTCTTATATAGTGCCTAAAAAGGTAGACGAAGCGTTAGTTGACCCAAGCTGGATAGAAGCAATGCAAGAAGAACTTAGCCAGTTGGAACATAGCAAAGTTTGGCATTTAGTTCCTAAAACCCACTAACCAGAACATTATAGGTACTAAATGGGTCTTTAGGAATAAACTGGATAAAAATTGAAACGTAGTAAGAAACAAATCTAGACTAGTATCTCAAGGCTATGGCAAGAAGAAGGCATAAATTTTGAAGAATCATTTGCACATGTAGCTAGACTAGAAGCCATCCGCATTTTCCTTGCATATGCTGCATTTAAGAACTTTAAGGTTTATCAAATGGATGTTAAAAGTGCATTCTTAAACGGCATCCTTAATGAGGAAGTTTATGTTGCACAACCTCCTGGTTTCGTAGATCATACCAGACCAGACTTTGTATATAAGCTTGATAAAGCTCTGTATGGTCTGAAACAAGCTCCCAGAGCTTGGTATGATACTTTGTCCAAGCTTCTAATTTATCAATATTTTGTCATTGGATCTGTAGATAAGACCTTGTTTAAGTTTGTTAAAAACGAGCATGTCTTATTAGTACAGATTTACGTTGATGATATCATATTTGGCTCAACTAATCCGAAGATTTGCGATAAATTTTCCAAGCTTATATAGGACAATTTTGAGATGAGAATGATGGGGGAGCTGATATTTTTCCTAGGACTGCAAGCGAAGCAGTTTGAAGATGGAATTTTCATCAACCAAGCTAAGTATACCAAGGAAATTCTCAAGAATTTCTGGATGGAAAAGTGTTCATCAGCAGCTACTCCGATGAGTGCTTCAATAAATCTAGACAAAGAGGAACTGCCATTGAGGTAACCATATATCGTGGGATGATTGGACCTCTCTTGTACCTAACTGCAAGCAGACCTGACATTATGTTCACTGTCTGTATGTGTGCGAGATTTCAAGCTGATCCAAAACAGTCTCACTACATGGCTGTTAAGTGTATTTTCAAATATTTAAAGGGCACACAGAACGTGGGTCTTTGGTTCCCAAAGACTCAAGTTTCAATTTTATTGGTTATACTGATGCAGATTACGCAGGTTGCAAGATTGATCGGCGTAGTACAAGTGGAACTTGTCAGTTCTTGGGTGACAGGTTAATTTCCTGGTATAGCAAGAAACAAACGCCAATCTCAACGTCCACATCTGCGACAGAGTACCTAGCAGCTGGGAGCTGCTGTGGTCAGATTTTATGGATATAACAATAGCTTAGAGACTATGGCGTTGATGTAATAAAGCACCCATTTTCTACGAAAGTGCAATAGCGATAACTCAGAACCCATTGATGCACTCCAGAACCAAGAATATTGACATTAGACATCATTTCATCGAGACCATGTGCTAAAGAAGGACGTTCGGGTGTAGCATGTTTCAACAGATCAGCAAGTTGCTGATATCTTCACAAAGCCTCTACCGACGCTAAGTTTTCTTACTTTAGAAACATTTTTGGTCTCTTGGATATGTCATAATATTGTTCTGCGTGCACTTATTCAGGGGGAACGTATATAATTCAAACAGATAATGCAAAAGTCCCCTGTTTGTCTCCGAGCTGGTCAGCTCTATGCTGATCTGGTCCAGCTTAGAGACATACACAGTAGATGTTATCACGGTGTTTGAATAAGTGTTTCCACTCTGGTATATTAAATCGAATGGTTGAGATTGGTTTGCGTTTCAAATTCATTTTAAAATTGGACGGTCATCCGTCTGGAATTTCAAATGTATTTTAAATCTCAGGATGACACGTGTCCATCAACATCTTTCTCTCTCCTCGTTTGTACATAAACCCTTACTCTTTCTATTTTTCAGTACGCTTTCATATTCCTTCGAGCATTCAAGAATTTTGTTGCAATCTTTTGCATTTCATTCGTTATTCACAAATTTCCTAATCCTTTAATCTTTGAGATGGCTGTTTCTTTCATTGCCAACACTCTGCAGGTCAATTTCTAGTTCGTGCTAAGCATGGAGAATGAGGGCATGGTCAAGATGTTTCGAAGCCTGGAGACATCGGGTATTCGAGGATTTCTGGGTGTTTTGTGTTCAGTATTTGAGGGAGCTTTGATTGAGTTTTTCGCCAATGATAAGGTCATCGCTGGCACGATTGTGAGCTTTGTTGCTAACAGAAAGATGGTGATAACGAAGAGTGTATTTGCAGAGGCGTTTCAATTTCCAACAGAGGGAATGGTCGGGTTCACTGATCTTCCAACCAAAGCAATGGTGGAGATGAAGATGCTGTTCTTTGGTACTGATGTTCCTTTCAGGCCGTCGAATAAGAAGAAAGAGATGAAAGTTGAGTTCCGGCTGTTACATGATATTGTGGCCAAGGCACTTTTTGCCAAAGCCGGGTCTTCGATGTGGTGACGTAGGAGAAGTTGGAGATGATGGTGGCGATCAGCGCCGGGTTAAAGGTGAAATGGGGTCATATCTTGTTCCAAACCCTAGTTGCCATGGTGCATACGCCTAGCAAACAATCTCAAGGATTTGTCGTGCCTCTTAGTTGTCTGTTGAAGATGGTGGTCAAGGCAGACCTCGGAGAGTCTGTAGCACTGCACCCACTAAAGGTGTCGAACAACAAATCTGTTCTCACCTACATGAATAAGAATCAGGCTGTCGTCCAAGCTGGTGAATCGAGCAAGGAATCGGGGAAGCAGCTAGTGAAAACAAATTCACTGCTGATGGTCTGCAGTCGTAGACAAAGAGGTCGGAGAAGGAGTTAGTGGAGAAGAAGAAAGAGAAGGCTGTGGAGAAGAAGCGGAAGGAGACGGTAGTCGTGGTGAAAATGACAGTCGTTGGGAGCCAAGCTGGTCCAACCAAGTCCAAGTCCAGGACCATATCAGATGAGGATTCATGCCCTCTTTCTAAGCTGGGTGTAGCGAAGAAAGGTGGAGCTGCTCCGAAGCACAAATTGGTTTTAGCTTCATCTGATTCGGAGTCCACCGTGTCCCTCCCTCTGGTGGCAATTACAAAGAAGCAGAGGACGAAGAGACCAAGGGCGATGAAGCCAACTGCTGATGACCAGGGAGAATAAAATACTGGTCCAATTCCTGAAATTCCAGCTGAGGCTAAGGATGCTTCTACCGCTACTGCTCAAGAAACGAATGTGGAGCCTACTAAAGCAGTGTAGGCGCAGGCTGTTACCAAGGAGCTTTCTATTGTGGTCAGGTCTGAACCTGAACAACCTGCTCAACCGTCTATGACTTATGGCGGTAAGATGGTGTTTGCTCCCGTGGAGATTCGGGAAATCCACTAGGAAACTCAATTCCTGCCGAAGATAGACCAAGCTACGAAGGGCAAAGATACTCTTGAAGCTTTTGCCCGGCCAAACCCAGTGGAGGAGAACTGTCTGTTGGTTCTTAACTCAGCTTGGGAAGATGTGTCCAGCAAGATGTCTGAATATGATGAGTGGGCAAGCGTCAGCACTGAGGTGAGGCTGACTACAATAAATTCGATGAGGCCCATTGCAAGTTTGGCTAAAATAGAAGATGAGTTTATGCCATGGGCTGAGACAGAGCTGGTGTCAGAACTGTTGGAGCGGTGGATTTTGGTGCTGTACAAGATGTATGAGATGGAGTTGAAGAAGAAGGTAGATGAGCATCGAGCTAACTTTGATCCACCTGAGCCGTCTGCAAATTATGATCACATGTGTATTCGTTTTCTAGACTATGAGCTTAAGGAGATCGTAAAGCAGCACCGAGCTCAGCGACATCTTGCTGGTCTACCCTTTCTAGTTCCAGAATCCTCAGCTGCTGGATGTCATTTAGATGATAGTCCTGAAATCACCTGGGCTGAGGCACGTAATGTTTTGAAGATAGGAACCACAGATCCCGATCAATAGGCAGAGGATCAATCAGCTAAGGCAACGGAGCAGAGTATTCTTGCGATGGAGCATCGAGCTCACGAGGAAGAACAACAAGCTCCGGAAGTAGAAGAGACTGCGAGGATTGAGCATCAGGCTCAGGAGCATGTTGAGGAGATTATTCGGGTTGTAGAGAATGTGGACGGAGCAGAGGCTGATGTTTCTATGGAGCATCAGGCTCAAGAAGCTGAGCAACCGGCTCAGGGAGAGGAGTATTCAGCTCAAGAGGAAGAGCATCAGGATCAAGCATATGAGCAACTGGCTCATGAGAAACAGGCTCAAGAAGAACCAGCTCAGGAAGCAGAGCAGGCAGTTGAGAAACAGGCTCAAGCTGGTTCCTCCCATTCAAGTCCAAGTCATTCAAGTTTTTCTGTACATTCTTCAGCATTAGATGCTAATAATTCACCTAGTTTTTCTGGTTTACAGATAGTGCAGTATACAGCAGATAGAGAAATAACAACGAAGAAAACGAAGAAGACTCTGCCTAAGCTGGTCCGCAACCCATCAAATTTTCTAATCCCCAAGCAGTTTTTGATGCTGTTAATGAGCTTAAAGAGGTGAAAAGAGTCGTCGAGTCCCTGGATTCCAAGGTTGATATAGTGAGGGATACTCAGACATTCATGAAGCACGACTCTGCAATTTTCAGGAACGCATTTCATAAGAGGATGGATGAGGTTGTAGCAAACGTTAACTCTTCCCAGAAAGCGTTGGAAACCATCCTGGTTCGTCAATTCACAGAACACCAACTACAGATTTCTAGTGACTTGGATTTGTCGAGATGCAGCTAGCAGAATTGGTTAATCACATCAAAGAGATAAGTGATGCCAAAAATGGGGAAGGAAATAGCAGCAAAAAGATACGGTTGCTGTGAGGACTTAGGGCGGGCGTAGATCTATATTCGTGTGTTTAGCTGATATTGTACTTGTACAAAAAGTTTTCATTGTTAAGAAAATCTCTTTTTCTGCAAGTTTTATCATCACCAAAAAGGGGAAATTGTTGGATAATTTATATGTTTTGGTGAAGACAATAAGAGATTTATTAAATCAGCTCAATGATTTATCAACCAGATCAAGACGGTGTTTACTGTGTTGATTATGGAAACCAGATCAGAGCTAAGCTGGTATAATAGAGCTAAGCTAGTTAAGGACAAACCAGCTCAGAAAACTAAGCTAAGCTGGTTAAGGTCAAACCAACTCAGGCTATTTAACCAAGATGGTTAAGGACAAACCATCTCGAAAGAACAGAACAAGTATCTAATCAGTTTATCAGTTGATAGAAGAGAAGATTGAGTTCCGATCAATTTACAAGAGCAAAATATCGAAACAAAACATATAGAACATTTTGTATTGGTTCAGATGAGAAAACAGCTCAGAGCAGAACTGGTTCAGCGATAGCGTTAGTGAAGGACAAGACAGATTCTTTTAGAAGAGATGGATGCCATCAGGAAGGCTTGTGTTCCTATAGAAGAAGACAGTTGTGAAAATATTATAATCTGGATTGATAAAGAGCAGATTAGAGTAAATCAGCTTAGAACCAGATTAGAGAAGTTCTACGCACAGACCAGACCGGGAAACCAGCTGGGTAAAGACAACTTGGCAAACTGGATTTCAGAATACTTTGAGGTATCGGTCAGATTGATGTGAAGTGATTGACTTCTATGTATCAATTTGTAGTCATTGGAACTACGTTGAGCTAATCCCAGATATACAGAGATTTGTTTTGGACTGAATACGGTGCAGAGTATAATAAAAGAGAAAATTCATTTAATGAAGATGTAGGTGTATAGTACAAGCATTTAAGACGCCGCAGTACTCTCACTTTGGATACATACGGCGTGTCTACTGGTAACATTCATTAACGTTGTATCCAAAGGGTATAAATTGGAGAGCAGATCAGCTGTGAAGAGATTACGAATCTATGATCCACAATCTCCCTCGCTACAACAATGAACTTACAAAACTCACAAGCTTTCAAGAGCAAAAACAGAGTTCATACTCAAAACAAGCTCAGAGCTAGTGACAAACACACGTAGATTGTTTTATCAATTATTGTGTCACAAAACATTTGTTAACACACTCTGTAGCGTTGAGTTTACACTATATAATTATAAACAGAGCATTGAGTGCTAGAATAGCAAACCAGCTTAGAGTTGTGTTCATTGTACTATAGAACAGGTCGCTAGTCTGTGTCTATTTCTAAGTGTGCTAGGAGTTCTTGCAGCTGCTGGCTGTTGGATCAGGTTTGTACAAGAAGTTGTATAAATCAAATCTTCTAGTGTAAATCCTTCCCGTTGAGGAAGAAGGGAGACGTAGGAGATTAAACTCCGAACTTCCAGAACAAATTCCTGATCTTTATCTTTTATGTTTACGCATTTATTATGTTCACTGTTGAATCGTGTTCTTTCCGCATAAATATTTTTATTACACGAGACAACAACCTATCACTGAGACTCTCCAAGCTGGTAACTCAGCTTATAGGTTAGCTTCGAGCTGTAAAATATTTTGAAAACAGATTTTCCTTAAAATTAGCAGAGGAGTTCATTCACCCCCCCTCTAAACTCTCGAGCTGCTTTTCTGATCCTCACATTGAATCTATTCTTCATCACTTTCTCTTGATGAGATGCTAGAGGTACTTTCTTCTGAATCATAGTCAGCCCACTTGCTTTGGCTTTCCTCTGCAATAAGTACTTTGCGATCACGCCTCTTGATATACGATTTCTTATGAGAATGATGTTCTCTACGATCTGAGGTCTTTTTTATCATCCTTCTTTGGCTTTGAATGTCCGCAGCAAAATGTCTTGGTCTGCCACAATTAAAACAATTCATGTCAGTAGTATTTTGTTCAGATTTATGTTCTTTAATTGAAAACGAATGTGACTGAGTTCTTCTCATGAATTTCCCAAAGCTCTTAACGAAGAGGGACATTGCATCGTTGCTGATCTGCTCAGCTGTCTTCTGTGGCTTTTCTTCTGTTACACCTCAGACTTTGTTGGTTGAGGCGTGGAAGGTCCTTCTTCCGATCTAGTTTCCAGTTCAAAATCGTAGGCCTTTAATTAGCAAATAAATCGTGCAGCTCCAGCTTATTGAGGTCTTTGGACTCTCTTATTGCCATAGTATTTACATCCCACTCTTTGGAAAGAGCTCTCATCACTTTCAGGGCCACCTCCCTGTTAGTGTACTCTTTTCCAAGAGCTGTGAGCTCAATCACGATGATGCTGAAGCATTCATCAAATTCGATCATCATTTCTCCAGCCTTCATTTTGATGGAGTCTAATTTCTGAGTGGCTACAACAAGTTTGTTTTCTTTGATGGAGATTCTCCCATATTTTTTTTGTTGTGGTGCACATATTGATCTTACTGAATTCTTGTCCAGTGTTTTGAAGAGAATATCCTTAGCAACATTGTTCAGGGTGGTTTTTCCCTTGTCCTCTGCTATCCATTCTAGTCCGGGCTTTTCAAGCATATTTGGAGCGCCTTCTGAGATTTCAATAGTTGTATTCATCATCATAATCTTCATTGGTACGCCTGTGATGACAAACCACATGTCATCATCTTCTGCAGCTAAATGTGACTGCATACAAATTTTCCAGTCATCATAATCTTCTTTTGAAAACATAGGAATTTTGTTAAATGATGTGGATAGTGCCATATTATAAAGATATGTGAAAATTAAGAATGTTCAATAGGCTGAGTTCCCCCATTCTGATATCACTTTTTAGGATCGAAAAGATAAGTTTGGAGTTTAGAAGGGGGATTTGAATAAACTACTATAGAATTTGTGTTTTAAAAAAGTTTGCAAATCAGCTGAGTTAACTGCTAAATGCACGTTCCCAATCACTCTTTTTTTCTTGAACAATAAAAGGATTTTATGTGGAAGAGTTCAATAAAACAGTGAACATTACAATGAATGCGTGAAATGAAAAATGATAGAAGCAAAGATTTGTTTATGAAAGTTCAAAGCAATGCTTCTACGTCTCCCTTTCTTCCTAACAATGAAGGATTTTCACTAGAAGACTTTGATTAAAATACAGAGTATCCTAATCTGATCAGTCAGGTCCCACCCGAGCTGAACTCCTACTTTCACAATACAACAGCTCGCAAGATGTGTTTAAAATTTGTTTGAGGCTCTCTCAAGGATAGTGAATTGATACAAATCCAAACTAATGTTGGTACACTGATAGCTCGTGCTCAACAATGCAACGGAAGCATAAAATACAAAGTTTGAGCACTCATGTAGCATTCTAGTTAAAAACAATCAACAATAGGGTGTTTAGATATTTATACCTATCAACCTTCAAGAGGTTGATGATGGCTCCAACTAGATTAAAATAATCTAGCTCTTGAAATGGTAGACACCATCTACAAGCTTCCAGAGCACACCTTTCTCAAAATGTTCTCCGCTCCAAAAATAGGTCCACTACTAGCAAGATAGTTCCATCCAAAATATGCACTAGAATATTGAGAGTATTGTACTATGAGAAGCACAAGATTTTCTTACTCAAAACAAGCAAAACTTGTGAGAAAATGAGAGGCAATTTCATGCAAGGGGAGAGAGGAGGAGACAAAATCAACTCTATATCCAAGGAAACACATGCCTTGTATAATGTGAAAGTTGTTCCCAACCTTTCATCTCCCTTTTGCATGTATATCGTATGTATAGTTGGGTTATTTTATACAATATAGGCCCATGAGCTTAATAAAATATCACTTGAGCATCTTCAGCCCACTAGTAAAATAATTATTGATCCTTTAATTATTTGTGCTCTACAAGACCCACTAGTGTAATATTAATTCAACACTTGACTTAATTTAATTAATTTCATGACATTAATTTTTGAAAATCACCATTTTCAAACTAATGATATAGCCATGTATAAATTTTAAATTTTGAAACAGTTTCGCAAATTAAAATTTACATCCCCTTATAAAATCCTTTTATAATTTGCTCAACTCTTTGAACAAATTTTCTTCTCATCGGGATCTATAAAGGCAGTGTTTGTGTGACCCTTAATGGTTCAAGGATAGGGCTAGAAGTGGGTTCACATCTCCATGTGATTCAGACTAAATATGTCCTTATATGAGCTTACCCTAATCAGCTCCATTCTTGTTAATCAACTCCTTGATAATAAGAACATCATAATCAAATTATGATGGTACCCAACCAGTCATGTTAAACGCCTAGCAGCATCACTTACATGACTCTCTAGGTATCAAATGATAGTGCCTGCAAGAACCATTCAATTATGGCTAGTGTACAATACAGTCCCTTCAACTCATATATCCCGACCAATTCGACAACCATTGGTATATTGAGAGTTGTCACATAATCGACAACTATGTTTCATGTAGTAGTTGTATCGCAGGTGTAACTAAAGAAACTTCTTTCTTAATTACCACCTCACTGTGGTAAGATATTTCCTTACTACAAATACTGAGGTCACATAGGATATCGAAACCCATAGGTTAGTGGTGAATCCCCGACTACAATGCATCGACTCCTATATGTTTCGACACTACACCCAATATTGCCACTTAATGACTCCAGAGTAGTCAGTAAACAAGTCAAAGTGTAGCGCTAGCACATAGAGTCTCAATGTTGTCCCGGGTCATAAGGACAAATGGTGTACAACCATAAACAAGGATTTTCCACTCAATAAATAAGAACCACTTGGAAAATCCTATAGGGAGGGTTGTTCAGTGCACTCTAAAAGGCGCACCTATTTGCATGCTTGGACATCCCCATGCCCCTTACCAATGACATGGTACTCACATCGCAAATACTAGTCTCTAGCTCAAGCGGACTTTATCCTTCTTAGCGGTGGTTGAATCGACTAGGAATTGTTTAGAATACAAGTATTCCAAATATGAGTTTCATGATAGTCATCTCATGATCATCTCACATTCTTTCTACTATTTGTATATTCAAGGACTTTATCTATGTAGAAAACAAGGGTATATAGATAAATATGTACCGGATAAACAATTTCAAGTATCATTATAATAAAGATTGTCATACATAGAGTTATTACATGATCCCTCGGCCAACACTTGGCTCGACGAGCACCTAACTCTAACAATCTCCCACTTGCACTAGAGCCAAATACCAATATGCTTCAAACCCATTGATTCACAATGCTTCTCGAATAATGGCTCTGGTAGAGGCTTATTTAGTGGATCAGCAACATTATCTGTGGAGCCTGCTTTGTCTAATGACACTTCTCCTCTTTCCACAATCTCCTGTGTGAGAATTGGAATGTTTAGATGGTAATTTTGAGTTAAACAGATCAGATTAGTGTTAACCCACAGAGATACTTCAGCTGGGTAAGCTGCCGGTGAAGAGACCAGCTTAGATGTGTGCTGGTCCAGGTTTCGTTTCCAAGCTGGTTTTTGTAAGCTGTTCGGTTTTCGATGCGAGTTAGCACTGGTTTCCAAATCTGGTTGATAGGTTATCAGTATAGATGTTACAGCTTGAGGATTTGGATTAATAAGAATCAGTTTTGTTACGAGCTGTTTGAGGTAAATTATTCCAAGTCCAGTGTAAGCTGGAACCAACTTAGAGGTCTGCTGGTGAGCTTCGAGGATAAACCAAGACCAGTTTTGGTGTAAGCTGGTTAGACAGAATAGTCCTGAGCTGGATAGCCAATTGGAGCGCTAAGCTGGATTTTATCCTGTGAACTGTATAGCGATCAGCTGAGGGAGAGAGTTGGTGTAAGGGTTGGTAATCTTCGGGTTTGGTTTGGATCAGATCGGGCTTGAGTTGGCCTGAGAGTACAACTCTGAGCTGGGAAGTTTCATTGAGCTGGTTTCGGGGACACCATCTTAGAGGTGAACAACTTTGAGGTTTCCTATGTTGTGCAAGCTGGACTAGGGCTGTAAACGAATCAAACCTGTTCGCAAACTTTTCGAACCGATTCTAGTAGATATTTGATTTGAATTCAAATTTTTCGAACTCTAGTCGAACTCGAACCGAGCCAAACTATTTTACGAATCGAACTCGAGCCGGAATTATTTTGTTTGAAAGGTTCGCGAGCCGTTCGTGAACCTTTATTTAAATATTTATAATAAAAATTAATATTATTATTACTGTTTTAATTGTATATAATGTATAATAAAAAATATATTTAAATTTTAAACCCTAATTTCAAACCGAATTTTTCGAACTGAAATCGAACTTGAACTCTCTATCGAATCGAATTCGAGCCGCAAATGACAACAAATCGAACTTTGAATCAAGCTTCGAATAGGCAAACTCGAACTCGAATACTAAATTTTTCATAAAGTTCAACTCGATTCGATTCGTTTACAGCCCTAATCTGGACTCAGCTTGGAGTTTTGTTGGATGCTCCGAGATGGACTGTTGGAATGCGATATGGTATTGGTGTCTGTGCACCTAAGCTGGAATAGTGGAGAGGTCTGAGTTGATCTGAGCACTGTAGACAAGATCACGTTCGTGTGAGTGATCCAAGCTGGGTGTGTGTTACTTGTAGTACCTGAGCTGGTCAACTGAGCGCTGTGCTGGTTGAAAACAGCATAACTCTCTGAGCTGGTTTGTGTGCCTGATCTGGTACATTAGAGAAGTTTGAGCTGGTTTGACTTTACTGTAGCTTTGACTGGGAGTATATATATTATATATATATATATATATATTGTTAGAGTAGGTGTCCAACTAGCCAACTTGTGGCATGTGGGTTCTTGTTGACTCTATGTAAAACGATCTTTATTTATGAAATTCACATTCTTTTATAACATTCTTTATCTTCATTATTATGATTATAATTGTTGGATAAAGACCTTGAATGCACTATAGTGTATGCTAGATGTAATAGTTGATTTGATGGCTATCATGAAACACATCTAATAGTCACTGTGTATTTTAAACCTGTTCCTAGTCAATTGACCGTCCAAAAGAGGATAAGGGCTGCCGAACTTGAAACTAGCATCTGCGATTGCCAACTTGTGGCATGTGGGTTCTTGTTGACTCTATGTAAAACGATCTTTATTTATGAAATTCACATTCTTTTATAACATTCTTTATCTTCATTATTATGATTATAATTGTTGGATAAAGACCTTGAATGCACTATAGTGTATGCTAGATGTAATAGTTGATTTGATGGCTATCATGAAACACATCTAATAGTCACTGTGTATTTTAAACCTGTTCCTAGTCAATTGGACCGTCCAAAAGAGGATAAGGGCTGCCCGAACTTGAAACTAGCATCTGCGATGTGAAGTACCACGTTTCATTGGTAGGGAACATAGTGATGTTCTGAGCATGCAGATGGATAGTGACCCGGTGATCTATCGAACTACCCTCGTTCGGACTTTCCAAGTGGTTATCATTTGTCGAGTGGATTAAGTCCGAGGTCTTGGTTGTACAGATTAGCCCTCATTACTCGAAATGTCATTGAGACTCTATATGATAGGTGCCTCACTTTGACCCGTTTACCAACTCAGTTGGGGTCATCAGGTGGCGGGGTTGGGTGAGGTCCCGATGCATGTAGGAGTCGATGCTTCGTTGTCAAGGATTCACCGCTCGCCCTTGTGCGTGGATATTCTATGCTATCTGAGGAGATAATAGTGTGATAAATCTCTGGCCAGAGTAGTAGATGTGTTTTAGGTGAATGGGTTTACCTAGTAACACATGTGATATCACTATTTGATCTTCAAGATGTATGCATGGTTATTGGATCTCTAGCGACTCTCGATTTACCAATGGTCATTGATCTGATCAGGATATTTGAGTTGAAAGGACCATACTGTACGCTAATCATGACCGACTGGTTCTTGCAGGCACTATCAGTGATACCTAGGGGATCATGGGGCGATGTTGCTAGACGCTTTACCATGATCCGATGGGTTAGTCCGAAAATGTGGTTTCAGAATCACAAATGTTGTGAGCCCACGGCTAGCTGTATCACTGAACCATTGAGGATCACACAAGTACTGGTTTCTCAATTCCCGTACGGAAATTAAGCTCAATTTGTTGAGTATAGTAGGAGGAAGGATGGAAGTGTGACTTCCTAAAATTAAATAGGGTGGAAATGAAATTTCCTTAAGCTTGGACTAGTATGACTATCTGTTAGGATCAAGCGCTTACCACTAGGCCAAAAGCTATAGCTGTTAGCCAAGGTGCAACTTTATTTCCTTATAATGTGGTAGCGCAGAGTGCACCTATTATGTGCGTTAGGGTTGGGCTGTTAGGCCCATGAGTTATGATGTGCGTGTCTAACTGCTGGTGCTGTCTCAATTACCTTAGAGATCAGTCTTACCCTTCCCCTACCGTCGGCCCTATCCCCAGCTATAGCTGTTAGCCAAGGTGCAACTTTATTTTCCTTATAATGTGGTAGCGCAGAGTGCACCTAGTTATGTGCGTTAGGGTTGGGCTGTTAGGCCCATGAGTCAGGGATGTGCTTGTCTAACTGCTGGTGCTGTCTCAATTCCCTTAGAGATCAGTCTTACCCTTCCCCTACCGCCGGCCCTATCCCCAGCAGAGATAGTATTACCCGTTAAGATCTGGCATCACACTTTTATAGCCCACATGGCCAACCAGATCAAGCGGTGCAACTTCAGCAGCTTGACGTACGAGAACTTTCCAGGAGGTCACCCATCCCAGTACTGCTCTCACCCTTGCACGCTTAACTCAACACTATCCCTTAAGCTTATAGGGGCCTAACTGCTATTTTGGATTAGGTGGTCCGAAAAATTGTTTTCACATCATAATGCTCAGTTTTGTAAACTGTGTAGATCGGTCCGATCTGATCGATCGAGATTATGATGAAGCCTCTGCGATGGACTTGAAACCAATGTACACCTGGGTCTCGGTCCGACCCAAGCCCATTAACTTGGTTTAAGCCAATGAAAAATTTATAAATAGGGGCCCTGGGGTATTCATTTAAAACACACCCCAAAAGGCTATTCAGCAAATATTTCTCTCTTCCTCTCCTCCCTCTCCTCCCTCGCCGCCGTCGTCGCCCGCCGCCGCCATCGGAATTTATTCCGACCATTCCGGCGAGGAGATTCCATCCGAGAAACTTTCGTTGGTTTTCTAGTGCAAACCAATGAAGGAATTGAGATTCTGATCGTGGACAGGATTAGGAGGCCGTAGCTGTTTAACCGTTGAAGTGCCAATTTTCCCATGGAATTGGTCGGAGCCAGGCGCCTAGACTCCAGTAAGGTATATTCTAAACATTCTATGAATGTTTTAGTTATTATATGGGTGTATTGACCGTTCCCGGGCTCTAATTTTTAATTCTTCCGCTGCGCCCCGGGATATATATATATATATATATAAGTGTTGACCAACACTAAATTATTTTACAACACACCTATCTTATCTTCCCCCGTGAGTATCCAAACATATATCTTCAAACCCTCGTGACTATTGTTCACCCGATAACTTCTTTTTCGATTGTCGAAGATTGGCTGGTCAGATTTGTGTGAGGGTACATCGATTGGAAACCCCTCTTCGAGGCCAACGTTCTTGTACCAGTTTGAAGTCGGAAGGAGGTTGAATAGAGATAATAGCTGAGCAGTTGCGTGATCTAGGTTTCGCTATTTTCAGACAGAGTTAAGCTTCGGTTCATTTAACCGTGTTCTCCTAGTGTTATTTCTATTCCTAGTGTTTACCTTTGAGCTGGTTTGTGCTCTGTTAGCTAGATATAGTTGACCTGAGCTACTCCGCAAGATGTTTAAGCTTGAGTAGAGCTTATTTTCTTGAGTATCTTGGCAGATTTGATCCTTTCTTGTGGTTTTTGCCTTGATTTGTCGGTCGAGACTTGCTGTGAGGATTGAGAGTTTAGATTTGTGATTAATTGGTTGGATTTGGGATTAATCACGTGATTTTGAGGTTCCTGCTGAATTTTGAGCGTAGCGATTTTGGAGCAAAAATGTTATTCAGCAGGTTACTGTAGCTCCTGCTGGTGGAATTTGAAATCAGCAGGTATGGTGACGTCAGCGTGACGCATGAAGATCTGCTGGTTTTGATTTTAGATTGAAGGTCTGCTGGTTTAGTTCGAGTTGAAGTTGCTGCTGGTAGATTTTGAGTTTAGCGCGAGATCGAACGAGAAAGTGACACGTGGTAGTCAACATTTTGGAGTGTTGACTATTAATTCAGCAGATGACTAATTAGATTCAGCAGATACGCTTGTGAGAGAGAGATCAGCAGATGGTTTGAGAGCTGCTGATAGATATGATGGCGTAGGCGTGACGTGATGTTTGCTGCTGATTGTAATTGCGTTGTATTGCTTGCTGCTGATCAGCAGATGCGCAATACTAGCGTTGAGAAGCGGCGTCGTTTGAGTTA